>MDKI01276634.1:0-14284 GCA_005239505.1 Nicotiana paniculata
TGTTTTTTTGTGTTTCTGCACTACCCACCCACCCCAACCCTCTCCCCCTCACAAAATATTTTTTAAACTTACACATTTTAAGGTAAAAGGCTTATTTTTGCAAGTTAGAATGGTTCTAAAACATGGGTTAAGTTGGGCGGGTTGAGTTATGACTCATTGTTTAGTCCATCTTGACCCAGCCCATATTAGCCCAAGTACACTTTGGGCTGGGTTGGACAATGACCCATTTGTTGACATAATTCATCTTGACCCTTCCAAATTCAGCTCAACCCGCCCATTTACCACCCTTAAATCCATCATGAATTTCATGGTGTATGAGAAATTCTAATAATCACACCGCATTGGAACCAGAACAAAAGAAACCGATCAACGATTCGCAACCATCCTATTATCCACCAATTCCACAAGTTGCGGAGTTTTCCACAAATTGAGATCAGCTAATAGTTGTATCTGATTTTCCAAAACAAGAACATCAGAAATATTATGAGTAACGACTCCCGCTACTTGACAAGCATATGAGACAGGTATAATAGTTAAAAAATACCTCAGATGATTTGACAGATCAGCCCAACAACCAGGTGAGGCTAAGAAAATTAAAAACTAAGAAACTTCAGCAAATATAATGAAGATTATTATTTTTAAGTGAGAGAATTACTATATTAACTAGCACAGATTTTATGTACTCTTCCTTCAACTAAATCCTGTATTGACTTGAGTAAGTTTGTTTTCATGATTGACAAAGAAACACATGCATAAACCAGGTTCATACACAGTGTACACAGACACGGGCATATTCAAGCACAAGGCATGCGCGTGAATGAGATAAGATTAAGTAGTTATATCTGATATCTCCTGAACGAAAAGATGCATAATTGATAAGGAGCAGGACACCTTACTCGAAGAGAACTCTATCCTAGATAAGCGAGGAGTTAGAAGTTGAAGATAGCTAGAACTCTTCCACCATGAAAGAGTATAGCATTAGAACTCTAGTTATTTCATATTATATATATATATATATATATATATATATATATATATATATATATATATCAGTTCGTTCTTTTTTACAGGTGACGCACAAACACTGAAAATAAGCAAGAATTGAGAGCAAAATAGCAAGGCATTTTGCAAGCGGTTCCTGTGTGATTCAAATGTGCGAACCTGAAGCTACATAAACTAGATAGAACAACCAGTTCCAAGTGTTTGTCTTTTAGTCTAGTTTCATTGTAGTATGGCTTTTGAGTTGTACCTTTCAGCTTTCTCTAGAATAATTTGTATTAGGTACTCTGAGTATATTGTTCCAGTTAAAGTTAACTTGAAATTGTCGCAACAGCCTGAGGCTGATTGCCACAAAGGGTTAAGGTAATCCTTAGGCTTACAAGAGTTTTGTAAACGCTATTTTTGGCTCAGTGATTTAGTGGAGTGTTGGAAAAAATCCTATTGGGTATTAGGTCGTGATTTTTTGTCATGTCCCGGAATCCCAACCTCGGGGTCGTGATGGCGCCTAACATCTATTTGCTAGGGCAAGCCAACGTGAGATAATTAAGTAGCCAAATTTTTAACAGCTAAAAATACAATGATGATATACAATGAAGAAATAGAAACCCAATCTGATACAATACTAATATAAGTCACATGATAATATCTACTCCTAGAAATCTGGAGTCACGAGTACACGAGCAATTAGAAGTCTGCAAATAGAGTTTGAAATAAATACAATTGTTTCGAAGGAAATCAACACTAAAAGTGATAAAAGGAATGTGACTTCAAGGTCTGCGGACGGCAGAAGATCTACCTCGAGTCTCCGTAAGCAGTGATCCAAGCTGTCACACCTCACACACCGGGGATCAATACCAGTATCTGCACAAGAAGTGCAGAAGTATGGTATGAATACAACTGACCCAATGTACTCCATAGTGTTGAGCCTAATCTCGGCGAGGTAGTGACGAGTCTATGACAGGACACCCAGTACAAGTATATATAAAGCAACAATAACAACATAGAATGGTAATGGACAAACTAGGAGGGGACATACAAAAAGGGGGCAAATATAACAACTAAGACAGATATGAAATCACGAAGTAACCAAGTAAATCATCAACTGGTAAATCAGTTAAACCAATGATATGGAAATGGCATGGGATCATCCTTCGTGCTTTTACTCTCATCCTCACCGTGTGATAATAATATAAGCAAAATAAAATGGCACGGCATCACCCTTCGTGCTTTTACTCTCATCCTCACCATGCAACGACGAATAAACGAGATGAATAGCACAGCATCACCCTTCGTGCTTTTACTCTCTTCCTCACTGTGTAATAATGAATAAATGAGATAAATAACATGACATCACCCTTCGTATTTTTACTCTCTTCCTCACCATGTAGTAATGATTAAATAAGATAAATGGCATGGCATCACCTTCGTGCTTTTACTCTCTTGCTCACCATGTAATGATGATAATATGCGGAGAATATATTTAACGTATATGGTACCAAGATAAAAAACATCAACTTCCAAAAATATTCAACAACTATTAAAGGACAATAATTACGAAACGAATAATCAAAGAAATAATAATATAACCTAAATATGGATATCTTAATTAACAAAGCAATAAAACACAAGGAAACATGTTCCACCCGCATGCTTTAGCACAACAACTAAGAATAAGTACTCGTTACTTCATATATACATTGTTCACACACATAAAAAACGTAGCAAATAGTCCTAATCCCTCAAGTCAAGGTTAACCACAATACTTACCTTGCTCTACAATCAAATCAAAGTTCAACCAGGCCTTTCTTCTAAAAATTCTCCTCCAAACCAATCGAATCTAACCAAACATAGTTCAAACAATTCAAAATAAGCTTTAGAAACTACCCACGAACGAAAAAGATTCAATACATAATGATTTTGGAAAATGTCAACAAAAGTCAACCCTGAGCCAACTTGATCAAAACCTGAGATTCGGACTAAAATTCAATTACCCATTCACCCCTGAGCCCGATTATGTGCTTAGTTTCGAAATCCAACCTCTATTTTATGTCTAAATCTCAATTTCTCAAAATCCTCAATTTCTACCTAAATCCCTAATTCGGCCATGAAAATGCATGGATTAAAAGTTAGAAATCAATGGGTATTAATGGAAATGGGAGAAAATGAGTTAAAATCTACTGACCTATGAAGTTTGGTGAAATTTCTCTCCAAAATAACCTCTAGGGCGAGCTCAAACTTGAAAATGGTGAAAAGTGAAGAAAATCCCGACTTCCAGCTATTTAATTAACTGGGCATCAGGTGTTCTTCGCGTTCGCGAAGAGCACTGGCCAAATGGCCATCGCGATCGCGATGAACCCTTTGCGTTCGCGAAGTCCTAGCTCCCCTTGCCTTCCCGTTCGCGAGCCTGGGCTCACGCTCGCGTAGAGTAAAATATCAATTCCCTAGTCCCCCTCCTAAAACTATGCATTCGCGAAGGGATGGCCGCATTCACGAAGGGTAAACCCCCCCCCCCCCACTAACTTGCATTCGCGACCAACTCCTCGTGTTCAATATGAGTAATTTCCTCCACACCCTAGTCTCCCATTCACGACCGCGAGAATACATTAGCGATCGAGAAGCACAAAAATGTCAGACACCAGATATCAGAAAACCAGCTGATATACAAATCCAAACATCGATCTGTAGCCTATCCGAAACTCACCCAAGCCCCTCGGACCAAACATGCACACAAGTGAAATAACATCATACGAACTCGCTCGCCGCGATCAAAACACCAAATAACACCTAGAACCACAAATCGGACATCAAAATGTATGAAATTTCTAATGAAACTTAAGAACTTTCAAATTTACAACTAGACGTCCGAATCATGTCAAATCAACTCCGTTTTGCACCAAATTTTACAGACAAGTCATAAATAATGAAATGAACCTATTCAACTCTCCGGAAACAAAATCCGAACCCGGTAGCAACAAAGTCAACCAAAATTCTTTGAACTTTCGAATTACTAGTTTTTAACAAATCACATTATATCAAGTTAGGGGCTTTCAAATTCAATTCCGGGCATGCATCCAAGTCTAAAATCACCCACCGGTCCGTCAAAACACTGATTTAGGTTCATTTACACAAAATGTTTACCATAGTCAACTCAAATTATTTTAAGGTTAAAATTCACATTTTCTTCAATTTTTTTCACATAAAAGTTTTTTGGAAAAAGACACGGATTGTGCACGCACATTGAGGAATTCTAAATGGAGCTATTCGAGGTCTTGGAACACATTAATGAAGGTTAAAACTCAAAATGACCTATCGGGTCATCACATTTTTTCACCTTTTGAGTCAGGGGTTTTTCACGTAAAAGTACTTGTGTTCTTTACTTTATGCATTTACTATTCCGCAACTGTAGTACTACGAACATATTTAAGAATCATGTCCTTCTATAATCTATGCACGTTAAAAATTAGACACCACACAAATCACCCCTTTCTTGTGTGATATTGAAGTATAAAACATCAATTGGTAGCAAAGTGGGTTATCCTTGAAGAGGCTAGCACCTTAGGAGAAGATTAAGATGAGTGCACCACCTGAAAATTGGGAAGGGCAATCCACTGCTAGGACATCACTCTTTAATGGCCAGTACTACTCTAGGTGGAAGTCAAGAATGAGATATCACATTCAGGGAGAGGACTATGAACTATGGGACATTGTCACTAATAGTCCATTAGCTACCTTGAATAAAAATGTTAAAGGAGTAGATGTGACAAATACATGAACTGATTGCAATGCTGAGGACATGAAGAAGTGGGACAAGAATACCAAAGCTAAGAAGTGGCATGTTTGTGGACTTGGTCCATATGAGTGCAGCAGAATCTAAGGTTATACCACTACTAAGTAAATTTGGGACACACTGCAAGTGGCCCATGAAAGGACAACTTAGGTGAAGAGATCTAGAGGAACTCTATTGTACTCTCGGTATGAAAATTATGCTATGAAGGATGGAGAAACCTGTAACGACCCGACCGGTTGTTTTGCATTATCGGACCCCGTTACCCTAAATGAAACTTCTCATAGCGGCTTATTATGATTTGTTTCTTGCGAGGACTGGTGGTCCGGGATTCGGTGTTTAGAGTGCTATAGGAACATTTAGTTCCTTAAGGTTGGCCTTTAAGGCCAAGTTTGAATTCGGTCAACATTTTTAATAAACGACCTTGAAATCGAGTTTTGACGATTTCAGTAGCTTCGTATGATGATTTCGGACTTGGGAGTAAGTTCGGAATGGGTTTTGGACGACCCGTGAGCGTTTCGGCGCCCAATATTGAAATAAGAGTTCCTTAAGTTCCTATTATGGTTTGGGATATGGTTTTTTGTGATATCGAGGTCCGGATGGAATTTCGAGATCGGGAATAGTTCTGTTATATCATTAATGACTTACCTGTAAATTTTGGTGTCATTCCGAGTAGTATAGGTCGTTTCGGCGCGTTGTTAGCGAAGTCTAGAAAACTTAAAGTTCCTAATTTTGGTTCTAGGGGGTTTGAGGTGTGATTTCGAGTTTTAGCATTTTTTGGGTGTTCCAAAGGCTTGAGCGAGTCCGTATTATAATTTGGGACTTGCTGGTATATTTGGACAGGGACTCGGGTGGGCCCAGGTGCCTCCCGGACACCACACAAGGCCAAAAACCAGCTGAAATAGCTGTTGCTGCACCTGTTCTGGTGTGACCGAAGGTGCGGGACCGCTCCTGCGGTCCCAACCTCGCAGATGCGACCCCCCAGCGGGCAGGCCAATTCTCGCAAGTGCGGACAAAGTTCCGTAGGAGCGGAGCCGCAGGTGCAGGCCCAGGCCTCCTCATCCATTTTCGCAGGTGCGAGACCGTAGGTGCGGTCCTCGAGCCGCAGGTGTGGAAACACTGTTCAGACAGTGTGTTTTTATACACGGGATTTAAGTCATTTTCCTTATCTTCTTCTTCTTCCTTGGGGCGATTTCCACCATTTTAGAGGGGCAAACGACCTGGTTATTGAAGGTAAATAAATTCTACTCTAATATTAGCTTCATGCATGGATTACTAGCTTAATTAACTACCTAAATTAGTGAAAAATCAAGAATGGGGTAGTAACCTAGAGCTTTCGATAATTTGAGAATTTACTCGTGAATTAGCTATGAAATCAAGTAGAAATCATGTAGTAATGATCCTTAGGCTATGGGTGAGTGTTTCCTTCGAGAATTATTGGAATTTGAGCATGCGGGCCCGGGGTCGGATTTTAGAATTTCTTCGAGAATGGCGAATTTGACTTAGTAGTAGGATAATTTCCATACTTTGAGCATAAATTGATGAATTTGTATAACATTTGGCTAGTTTCGAGTCCTCGGGTGTAGAGTCCGGAGTTTCGGGCGCGTTCTTGGTCCAGGGAGTAGGTTCGACATGAGGTGAGTCTCCTTTATAACCTTGTAATGGGGAATTGTCCCCATAGGTGATTATAAATAATTGCATGTCCTTATAGAGTAATGGTTGTCCCTTCCTTCAGATACAACCTAATTTATGTTCACTCTCTAACTTTTCACCTTAGTTTCCTGGTTGCCTTTATTAAGAACTGTTGTATTATGCAAGCCCCTTAAATGAAGAGGCCTCTGGTGATTGGTAGAGTCAAAGATGGGCTTTACATCTTGTGCCCAAGGTGCTTGAAGAACAACAATGTAAATTCTGGAGCCAATGCCACTGATTTCTTGTCCACCCTTATCACTCACTGCACTTGTAATACACAATGTCCATCTCATTCTATTGTACATAAGTCATCTCATATCAATAAGTGTATTCTTTCATCTTCAGTTGTAAACAGCTCAAGTGCAGATATTTAATCAATCTATCTCAGTGAGTTCATCATCTAATTCTCCTAGTGTAACTTCTCATCTGTGTGTTAGAGACAGTGTAGATGTTCTGTGGCATAATAGACTTGGGCCTGTGCCCTTTGTAAAAATGAAAAGCATCTCCTCTATCCCTGTGACCTTCTCTTCTAAACAACCTTTTAACTGCACCATCTACCCAATGGCCAGACAAGAAAGGCTACCATTTCCTCAGAAAGCCAACACAACCAGTAAGGTTCTTGAACTCTTACATATTGACTTATGTGTCCATATCATGTGGCCGCATATGATAAGTACAAATATTTCATGTCCATAGTGGATGATTTCAGTAGGTCCACTTGGACTCATCTCTTGTCCAGTAAGAGCAATGCTCGTCAAGTTCTAAAAGGATTCATCAAACTAGTGAAAAATCAGTTTGGAGTAAATGTCAAAGCTATATGGACAAATAATGGACTAGAATTCACCAGTGCAGAAGCAAACATATTGTTTCAATCCAAAGGGATCATCCATCAAAGAACTTGTCCCTACACTCCACAGCAAAATGGTATTTGAAATAAAACACAAGTATCTCCTTGAAACTGCCAGAGCTCTCCTTTTTCAATCTAAATTACCCCTAAGGTATTGGGGTGAATGTGTACTATGTGCAACCTTTATCATAAAAAGACTTCCTTCCAGTTCTATTAATGATAAGACTCCGTATGAATTGTTATATAAAAGGAAGCCAAAGTACTCTCACCTCAAGAGCTTTGGTTGCATGTGCTACCCCCATTGTACTAAACCTCATAGAGACAAATTTGAACCTAGAACAACACCACATGTTTTTATTGTTTATACCTTCAATACAAAGGGATACAAAGTCCAAAGTCTAGCCACTAGAAAGATTACTGTCTCCAGAGATGTAGTTTTCAATGAGTCTATATTTCCATTTGCAACAAATGTGAATATATCTCCCCAATCATATAGTCCTCATTCAATTCCTTTTATTGAACCCCTATGTGAAAATCCTTCTGATAATACTAATGTTACACAACAAACTCCTGAACATTTGAGTGTTTAAAGGATTAATGCTGATAACATAACTAATCTCATGTCACCTACACATGATCACTCTTCATCATCTTTCACATTACCTGATCCTCCAACATAATTTCCATCACAAGACCACACTAAACAAGTTCATGCAGAACCCATACCGCTGAGACAGTCCTCAAAAACTCACAAAACACCTAGCTACCTACAAGACTATATATATTCTCTACCTAAACTCAAATCAAATTCTAACTCCCTCAGTGCATTGTTTTTCATGAACCATCATGTTGCCTCTGATCTATTAACTCCTAACAATCAAGTTGTTGTGAGAAATGTTTTTCATGATAGAGAACCATCATCATATGAGGAAGCAGCTATTGATCATGCATGGCAAGCTGCAATGACACGGGAGTTTGAGGCTCTTTATTACAACCACACTTGGGACCTGGTAGCCCTAACACCGGGGAAGCAAGCAATAGGATGCAAGTGGGTTTACAAAGTGAAGCACAAAGCTGATGGTAGTATAGAAAGGTTCAAGGCCAGATTGGTTGTGAAAGGTTACACTCAACAGGCAGGATTTGACTACACAGAGACATTCTCCTAGTAGTGAAGATGACAACAGTGAGAGTATTAATAGCCACAGCAGTAAAGAAGGGCTGGTGTATATCTCAGTTAGATGTTAATAATGTTTTTTTTCATGGAGACCTCAATGAAGAAGTATATATGCAGACCCCGCTTGGACTTGTTGTGGATAGACCTGGACTGGTCTGCAAACTCAACAAGCCTATGGTTTAAAGCAGGCCAGTAGGTAGTGGTATGCAAAGTTGACTGAGGCTTTATGCACAAAGGGATACATACACTCCATGAATGATTATTCACTCTTCTATAAGAAAAATGAAGAGTCATTGGTATATGTTGTAGTATATTAGATGATGTGCTACTCAATGGAACTGATCAGGAAGAAACAACACAATTGAAGGACTTCTTACATGAACAATTTAATATAAAAGATCTGGGACAACTACATTATTTTCTAGGGCTGGTGGTGATGTACAAAGATGATGGTGTAATAGTCTCTCAAAGGAAGTTTGTGTTGGACATGTTGAAGGAGTATAACTGCCTGGATTATAAGCCTTGTTCTTCACCCTTATATCCCACAGTAAAGCTAAAATCCAAAGAAGGAATCATTCTACAGGATCCTACATACTACATAAAACTAGTAGGGACGCTAAACTTCCTAACTAACACTAGGTTGGACATTGTATATAGTGTTCAACACTTGAGTTAGTTCATGCAAAAGCCTGGAGAACCTCATTTGAAGGCAGCTTTTCATCTACTTAGATACTTGAAGACTGATCCCACATTGGGAATTTTTATGTCCAATGATACAGATTACACAGTCAAAGCATATTGTGATTCTGATTGGGAAAGTTGTCCAGATTCTAGGAGGTCTATTACAGGTTATTTGGTACTTTTAGGAAATAGTCCTGTCATTTGGAAGTCCAAGAAGCAGGAAACTATATCATTATCTTTTGCAGAGGCAGAGTACAGCGCTTTGAGAAAAGTAGTGGGAGAACTGGTATGGTTGAGCATGTTGTTTGAAGAACTAGATGTTCCCTTTTCAATGCCTATATCAGTGTTCTATGACAGTCAATCTGCACTTCACATTGCCAAGAATCCAGTCTTTTACGAGAGAACCAAACACATAGAAGTGGATTGTCACTTTGTACGCGATCAACTAAAAGCGTGATTAGTCTCACTCCACCACATTGGAACAAATAATCAGCTGGCAGATATTTTTACTAAAGCCTTAGCTGAAATCAAACACAGTACCACACTGGGCAAGTTGGTTGTGTTTTCAACACTTCCGACTTGAGGGGGGTGTTGAGATTAATTATTCTCTATTAGTCTATCTAATTAGCCTAGCGTCGTTAGCTCACACTAATCCATTAGTTAGGTTAGTGGTTAAGCATAGTTAGTTGACAGCTGTCATTTGCTGTAGTTAGTTAGTTTTGGTTTCCATACTCTTGTATATAGTGGGAAGAGTTCCACTTATTTTCAGTAATTGAAAGTGATGGAGTAGTGTCTCCTTTTTCTCTTCCAGAATGTTCACTTGGATGCATTTTCCTCCTTTTTCTTCGAACATAATTGAGCTCACAAAATGAAGCTTCCCCCATTGATGCAGCTTCACTCGAAGCTAGGTTGAAGTCGAGGTCACTGTTGCATTGCTGGAATTTGATGAAGATTGAGTCGTTAATCCAATTTTAATAAATGGATGTCTTGAATCTAATATACGTTGGCGTTGAAGTTGACGAACAGGCCCTTGAGTTCAGATTTTAGAAGGTACACTCAATGTAAACGTGCCAATTAATTAGTGAATTTTCCATGTTAGGATCAAGTAAAATCTTAAAACATTTAACACTTCGCTAAATACAAATCAAAGTAAACTAAATGAAATAAGATTGATCCTCCAATATAAATTTAAAATTGGATGGCTTGAATCTAATACACGTTAAATTCTCTAAGATTGAAAAATATAATTGTTTAACCAAAGAATTAGATCCTTTGACCAAAGCTATTTCTAGGATGAACACGGGTTACTGATAATCAAGGAAATAATACTAAATAAAGAGATACGAGTAATAGACAATATTGCAGAAATATAGAAAAATAAAGTAGATTGTATTCGAAAATCATATGTGATTACAAGTTATATAGGAGGTTTATTAATATAACGTTTGGTTCTTGCAATAATTGCTCATTGATGACTAATTATTACATTAATGAGGCGTTACCAAGGGCAACTGTAACTGTTATGTGAAGGTTACATGACATCTGGGCTTTTTATTGGGGATTCCTGAATCTATCAGTAACTCTGTCTAGATTTACTCTGACCATGTCCCTTCCTTGTCTCGATTAGAGCGAGTTTCCTGTGGCTGATGAGCTCGAGGGTTTATTGAATCGTGCCTCTTTGTTTCGTACCTCTTCAAATAATCACATCCAGTTGTCGCGTTCTCCTGTGTCCACATAACTGGCTGAGTTGTAAAGAGTTGGTTTACGTGTGAAACTCTTTTTTACCAATACAGATAGTCCCTCCACTTATCATATATTTATCGATTAATATTTGGTAAGTGGATACTCATTTATGGCGGGAATATTTTGCCGCCGCTTTGCCTCGAAACATCGCATCTGTTTATGAACATAGGCGTCGTTTGTCACTTCCATTTAATGCTCATACCACGTGTCCTTCTCGGATTGGTTCTGCATTTACTCGGCATATTTTAGGGATTTTTGCGGTTGCATCAGTCCCGAAGTGACACCTTTAGTTATGACTTTTCATCATTATTTTTCCCATTTTTTACGGTCGTCTTCAAGTATAAAGACCCTTCTTCCTTTCTTTACTTCCACGAAACATTTTATAACTTGTCTCCTTTATTTGTAAAGAATTTTCCATTGCCTTTGTAAACATGTCTTCATCATATCAGCCTAAAAGAATAATATATGTGGAAAACTTAACACCTTCTTCTGCCCCGACTAGGAGTCGGAGGGGCAGTAGATTAAGGAGTTTAGGATCCACTCCTTCCAGAGGTTCTTCTTCCTCTCATATAATTTCTCCTCCTTCTGCTAGGTCTTTAGTTTCTCCTAGGGATAAGTCTTCTCGTTCTTCATCTAGAGGTAAAGACGATCATCTTCGTGAACCTAAAGTTGATGAAATTATTCCCGCTGAATTTGTCTTTACTAGGGAAAACCCAGTTCTTGTAGACCAGTCTTCTTCTTTAGACAGTGTTGAGAGGTATTCAACCCTTATTACTGAGGGCCATATTTCCCTGGTTCGTAGGGATTGTTCTTGGAGGTCTGATTTCCCTATTTATGTTCTGAACGGTAATCAAAGAATAACGTCTTATAAGACGAGTTATTCTTTTGTTTATACGTATCCTTTTACACTAAGGTTTAGACCTCCCATTGATCCAGTCATAATCAAGTTCTGTCGTTTCTTCGATATTTGTTTGGGACAAGTTGGTCCGCTTGTGTGGCGAGTGGTCGCGTGTCTTAGGAGTTTATATTCCTTAGCCTCAGTTCCTTTTACTTTTAGCCATCTTAGTCATCTTTACTCTCCTGTCATGTTTCATCAAGGGGTTTTTACTCTGGCTGCTCGAAGTAAGAGAGTGTTGGTAACCCCTGATGATGACAAGGACAGAGGTTGGTACCTCCGGCATGTCGCTGTTCCCACTGTTGGTTTAGTGGGTGAAGAGAATCTTCCCTTCCCTAAGAAGTGGAAACGTGCACGTAAGTACTTTTTGGTTCGCATTTTTTTTTCTTTGAGATGTTTTATTAACACCGTATCTATTTCTTCTTCTTCCAGCAATCATGGGTACTGTTGAGAATGTCTCTGGTATCCGTGATTGGGTAGAAAAGTTGTTGTCTGTCGCTCCATTAGAATAAAAGTCTTGGAAGTACTTCGTTGGGAAGTACGGTTGGCATGTAAAGACCCACGATAAGTGAAGTTTTTTACTTCTTTTCTTGCTAGAGCCTTCTTTTATTCTCGCTTAATCTTCCCCTTTTTGATAGGATTTTCTGCCCGTGGGGTGTCTGCTTCGTTTGTTCCAAAGATGTCTCTAACCCAGGCCCAAGAGATTATTGTTTGTTCGTCTTCCTCGAAGAGGAAAGTGGGTGAGTCCCATTTTGAAGAAGAATAAGAAGAAAAGGAGGGTGCTTTGGTGCACAGGTCACGGAGAAGGCGGGTGGTTTTGGACGACGAGTCTAAACCCATGACTTTGCCTTCCGTGTCTACAGTTAGACCCTTAACCTCTGAAAACGTTTCACAGTCCCCTGTTCATGATTCTGTTGAGTACTTGTTCCATGAAGGTTTTGATCTTGCTCCTGATAATGTTCCTTTAGCTACTGTTTTTCCTGACTCTTTAAGAGAAGATGTTTCATCGGTTCCTCGTGTTTCCTCCACTCTTTTAGCTGTTACGGTTTCTACCGTATCTTTACCTGCGATTTCCTCAATTCTTCGATCTTCCGTGCCTGCTATTTTGCCTGTGACTTCTTCAGTTCCCCAACCCTCAGTGCCTGCTATTGTTCCATCTGTGCCTGCTTCCATACCTTCCATTAGGGAAGTAGGGTCTTCCAGCAGGGAGATGCGGAGGGTGATGATAGAGGTTCCAGCTGAGGGAAGTCATTTCAAGAAGACGGTTGAGCCCAAGGTATGGCTCAAACCTTTGATAGGTCCCACGGAGAAAACCAAGCTAGCTAGCCATACAGCCCTTACTTGGGCCGATTAAGTGGTGCATACCTCCTTGTAGGTACGATGCAATTCTATTTCCACATGTGAATTTTACCATGTCTAAATAATTTATCATATCTAATTGGTTTGCTTCTTGTAGATCAACCTTATTGGTATGGAGCTTATGAAGAGGATCTCGAATTCGGATCAGGAAACAAGAGAATTGTAGGCTGATCTTGGTAATCTAAGGGCACAGTATGATAGCTTGAGAATTGATATGGACGCCTTAGAGGAGGAGAGGAATACCTTGAAAAGACAACTGAGGATTACGGTAAAGGAACTGTCAGTGGAGAAGGCTTCTTCAAACCAGGCTGATCAGGATGAGAGCATTCCGGAATCCTCATTTGCTGAACAACTGTCTCAAGCCTCGGAGGAGATCAGGAACTTGAAGGATTTGCTAGGGTAGAGGAGGTATATTCTGGCGAGCTCGTACAATCACTCTCCCGGGCCCAAGAAGAACTACATAATGCATTAAATAGAGTCCAAATTTTGGAGGAGTCGATCGTACCTCTGAGGGCTGCCCATGAAGCTGCTGAAGTGGAGAAGGATGGGTTAAAATCCGAGCTTCAAATTTGGGCAAAAGATTATAATGATCTTGAAGAAGCGGCTATTGTTGATGTAAGTTGGGCGTATATGAATTCTCGCCTTGATACATTGACAGAGATGAGTCAAGAAGGTTTCGACCTCAGCGCTACAATAGATAAAACCAAAGAGGCTATGGAGAAGACTCAACAAGGTCTTAATCTTTCTCCATCTTATGGTGAAACTTCTGCCGCTCGTGCCTCTTCGCCTCAAGTTGCTCCCGTTCCTCCTGTTAATGAAGAAGTCATCCCACCTCCACAAGAAGATTAAAGTATTGGTTCTCCTTGTTGTTTCTTTTTAATTGAATTGGTGGTTACCCCCAGCTCCATCGTGGGTAAATTTGGATCTTTGAAGTCACCAACTGACAACTTAGGGGCACGAAAATATAATTATTATATGCAGCTAAGTACTAGTTAGTACTTAGTTCTTACTTATTCGCTCTTTTTTATATGAATGCAATTTATGATTTTTTTTGTTTCGAGCTTCTGTTTTGCTCTTAAGTCTTTTGCATGTCTTGCTTTTTGAGGTTTT
>ML317249.1:0-33721 GCA_005239505.1 Nicotiana paniculata
CAAGATTGCTAAGTTGGTGGGAAGATTTACATTCTAGTGACAAAACTCTCGTCAGAAAATACTGGGGCAATCTACCATCTCTCCTAGAAATCCAGCCTAACAACATGATAATATAGGCTGCTACCCTATTCTGGGATTGTGAAAGGTCCATGTTCCTCTTTGTGGACATTGAAATAACACCTTTGCTGGAGGAAATAAGAGGACTGGTTGGCCTAGTATGGGAAACCCCGGGGTTGCTAATACCTGAGAACCACACAGGAAAAGGTTTCCTCAAAATGATGGGCCTGAAGAAGAATGCAGAACCGGTATGCTTAAAGAAGTCATACATCCCTTTTGACTTGTACGAAAGGTACGGTCACAACAAATTATACCGTACCTACCACGACGAGTTTGCCATCACATACTTGGGACACATCCATCGTAGAGTATTCGTCTTCATGTTTTGCTTCTTGGGTCTGATTGTGTTTCCAATAAAGAAAGAGAGAATCCACACTAGATTGGCCATGGTAACTAAGACACTAATGGAAGCAACTGATGGGCAAAACTTCAGCATTGTGCCCATGATCATTGCAGACATATATCGAGCCTTGGAAAAGTGTCAACGAGGGGATAGACACTTCGAAGGCTGCAATCTACTACTTCAGCTTTGGCTCATGGAACATATCCAAAAGTGAGAATACCGACAAGAAATTCATCGAAGAGTTTGGGATGACCACATTTCTTTCCACCATACAAAGCGAATGAATTACATCCCCGACATGTTTGCTCAGCCTGAGAACGCGAAAGGATGGGTCGATATCTTTGATAATCTGACTGAAGAACAGGCTCAGTGGATGTTCGAGTCGTTTCCGACAGAGGAGTTCATCGCCCGTTCCATAGATGCACCCTTCCTAATACTAATTGGTCTAAGAGGAACATACCCTTACGTCCCTCTTCGAGTTATGAGGCAAGCGGGTAGGAAACAAGTCATACCCACGGTCGACAAGATGAGCCATCTTCGAGTTGACTTCCAAAATGACGATAGTCCTCATAAGTGCCAAGCCCAGTACATGTGGCACTACAAGATTGTAATGGAGAAGGACACCATCGAGCCATATAGATATCATATCGGTTGTAACCATTTCTATCCTGGTTGGTTGGCAGAAAATTGGGGTGGTCTGAGCAAGCCAGGGTTCGTTCACGGCCACAGGGTTATAGATGAAAAGGCCGAGGCATGAGTCAAAAACAACCAGTTGTGCAAGAGGATCCGTGAGTGTGAGGAGGAGCACCGCGAATAACATTAGTCCAACAAGAAACTGATCGAGGAATGGAAGGATATGGCTATCAGCACTAACAAAAGGTTAGGGTATTTGGAGTGAGGCATAATGGAGCTGGAGAAAAAATTTCTCAAAAGGATTGAAGACTGTCAAAAGGCTGAAAGGACCGATAGAGGACATCTAGCCAGAGCATACCTATTGCTGGGACTTCGCGAGTTGAGGAAACTGTACGAGGGAAGCAAGAATGCTGAGTCTGGGGAAGGTCCTTATGGGACCAAGTAGATAGGAATGTCTTTCTTTTACTTTATCAATGTAATAAGGTCAATGTCCATTAGTGACCTTTACTTCCTGTTTATTTAGTGTCATTTTGGGATTCGTCTATTTTCTTATCAATAAAATGAGGCATTTAGAATCTTAAGTTATCCAAATCAATTTTTTGCTAGGCCTACCTCGGGTACAAAAGAGGTCCCCAAAATGAGGACTCACTTTACATTACCGCACTATATGTTTAAATACCGCAATACTTTTCATAATCCTCACTGACTTGGCTACCTTTTGTTTTTATTTTCCTCTTTCTTTCTTTATTTATTCCCTTCCCCAAAGGTTAGTTCGTGTACTCTGGTATCATCATCCTATCTTACAAGATCCAGGGTCCCTCCACCCTCTCCTCCTCTTAGTCCTCCCAAAGTCAAGAACAAAGGCAAAAAGAAAATGGAAGATTCAGTAAACAACAGAAATGAGAATGTGGTTGAACGGGTAGAGGCTACTAATGGCCAGAATATTTGGCTTCAAAATGAAACTGTGTCGCAGCTGGAACGGAAGTTGTTAAAATTTCAAGAAGAGCTTGATCAAGTTCGGAATCTGGAAACCTATTATTCTCCCTCAATGCCCCAGACGTCAACATCCAGAACCCTACACCTACTAAAAACATCCCAAAGCAGCAAAATCATCCCGCAGCTTATCATCACACCACCCCACCAAAGAATCAAACTCTTCCAGCACACTTCAATGCCTGAAATACTCCAAACCACACTCCACTGCTTATCCCAGAACCTTAGAACTCCACAAATGACCATTTCCACACTCATGCGCCAGGCCATCATAACAATACCATCTACGTGGAGACCATGCCACACTCAACTCCCCTATCACATACACACTTGAGCCTGACGAAAAAGACATGCTTATCAAGAACTTGGCCGAGGAACTTAGGAAGCTGACCAGCCGTGTTCAAGGCATCGAGGGAATCAAGGGAGTCGAATGTTTGAACTATGAAGATCTCTGCATACAGCCCGATGTCGAACTGCCCGAGGGATACAAACATCCTAAGTTTGAAATGTTTGATGGTACAGGTGATCCAAGGGTCCATTTGAGAACTTATTGTGACAAGCTGGTTGGAGTAGGGAAGGGTGAAAGGATCCGCATGAAGCGGTTCATAAGGAGCTTGAAAGAAGATGCATTGTCTTGGTACATCAGCCAAGATCCCAAGAAATGGTTGAATTGGGTGAGCATGGCATCTGACTTTATGGACAGATTCAGGTTCAACACAGAGAACGCACCAGACATGTTCTATATTCAGAATTTGAAAAATAATCCCACGAAGGCATTTCACGAGTACGCTACTCGTTGGAGGTCCGAAGCTTCCAAGGTCAAACCCGCCTTAGAAGAGGAGCAGATGAACAAGTTCTTTGTCCGGGCCCTGGACCCGCAGTACTATGAACAGTTGATGATGGTTGAGAACCACAAGTTCTCCGACATTATAAAATTAGGTGAACGGATTGAAGAAGGTATCAAGAGTGGTATGGTAACAAATTTTTAAGCCTTGCAAGCTACAAACAAGGCTTTGTAGTCTAGTGTGTGTCTAAGAAAAGAGACGCGGTAGCCGTGATGGTTGCACAAAGAACCAAATCCCCACTCAAATACCAAACTTACCCAACACCTCCAATCACATATCAACCAACCCCAAATTACCAAGCACCCTCATACCAAGCTCTACCAACAACTTATCAATCACCTCCACCACCGACATATCAACCTGCTTCACCCAGATACTCACAACCCACTCCTGTACCACACTTACAATTCCCAACCATCTCATTACCAATCACCCCTACCCATCAAAACTTCCCTACACCTCGTCCTAATTTTGATTGCTGACCTCCAAAACAGTATACCGTCGTCATTGAACCCATCGACCAGCTGTATGAGAAACTCAAAGCTGCTGGTTATGTCACCCCATCCCTGCTGCAACCCCTGAGAATCCTTCTCAATGGGTCAACCCAAACAAGTCATGTGCATACCACTCCGGCATGAAGGGACACACCATCGACGAATGCCGCTCTTTGAAGGACAAGATACAATCCTGATTGATAACAAGGTCATCGTGGCAAAGGAATCTGCTCCAAATGTCCGCAACTATCCTCTTCCGAACCATAAGGGCAGAGGCATCCACTTGATTGAAATAGAAGATGATTGGGACCTCGAGGGAACAATCGGGTTGATCGCAGAAGGCGATGATCCAAAGAAACCTGCAGTCACTCTCAACTCGATCATAGTCCAGATTCAACCGTTTGAGGATGCTGAAGAAATATGTCCATACCTCTTGAGTTTGAAGCAGCGTCACCTGCAAAGACACCAGTCAATTGAAGTTGAGTTCGTGTCTCCGGCAAATGCACCTTCACCATTTGAGGTTGCCACTGTACCACCCCAGCCACATGTTCCATTCGAAGTGAGGGTAGTTGCGCCAATCACGGTAGCGATATCGACCATACCACCTTTTTATACAAATGTTGTACCATGGGACTATACATCTGAGGCAAGAAGGAAAGGCAAAGTCAAGACTGAAGAAGTTGTTGCAGCATAGGGTATGACAAGAACTGGTAGAGTCTACACCCCTAAACATCTGGCTTAATTCAGCAGGCAGGCTTCCAATCAGCCTCCCATTATCGAGACAGATCTGGACGACCTTTGAATGAAAGTACATGCCAAGGAGTATTCGGTCATCGACCAACTGAACAAAACACCAGAGCAAATATCCGTCCTCTCTTTGCTGCAGAATTCCGAGATGCACATGAATGCTTTATTGAAGGTGTTAAACGAAGCCTATGTGCCAAACAACATCACTAGTGGAGAAATGGCTAATATGGTGGGCCAAATGTTGGAGAGTCGCAAGATCACTTTCCATGAGGACGAGCTGCCTCCTGAAGAGTTGGTCCATAACAAAGCACTGCACATCACTGTGCAATGTAAAGATTATTTCATCACCAGAATCCTGATCGATGGGGGATCCAGTCTTAACATTTGTCCGCTAATAACGCTCAAGAAATTGGGTAAAAGGTTGCATGAGATAAAGGATGGAGCGATCAACGTGAAAGCCTTCGATGGATCTCAGAGGTCCACCATTGGTGAGATCATCCTATGCCTGCAAATGGGGCCAACCTGGTTCGAGGTGGACTTCCAAGTAATAGATGTGCGAGCGTACTACAACTGGTTATTAGGGAGACACTGGATCCATGCTGCTGGGGCCGTAGCATCAACGCTACATCAGGCAGTGAAGTTCGAGTGGAACCACCAAAAGGTGATTATTCATGGAGACGGTAGCAACCCTATTTATAGTTTCCAGACTATCCTAGTGATTGAAAGAAGAAGGAAGCGAGGCGGAGAAACTTACCACCACATTGAACGGGTCAACACTACCGACAAATACAAATGGTGGGATAGCAAGATCGCAAGTATGATGAATTGGAGAGGGTACAAGCCAGTAAAGGGCTCGGCAAGAACCTTCAGAGGATCTCCAAACCTATCTAACTCAAGAAGCACGACACCACTTTCGGTTTGGGATACGAATACACTTGGGAAGAATTCAAAAACTGGTCGCCACTATGGCGCGGTCCTTATTAACCTTTGGAGAAACCAATACCGCATCTGGAGTAGACCTTCCAATAGGCCGACGTTATTTATGGATCAGAAGAAGAAGAAGCACGTGCAGCAATGGGGAACTTGTTTTTGGAGGACAGTGATATGGACTACTGTGTTATTCTCGAGGAGTAGGGGAGGAAGGCCTTTCCATACAGGCTGTGATCAGAGGGACGTACCTCAAGAATTGGACTGTCAGGACAACCAAAGCTCGACGAGGCTCGGGATAGCAAGGTTAAAACAATCCTTATTCATTGTTTTTCTTTACAAAATGATTTCCTTTTTTTAAATTCCTGCAATAAGATCTTCAATGTTCAAAACAATTGTTTAATTTATCAAAAGAATTTTTTAATTTTTCTTATGAATCAATATTTATTGCTATCATTTTTTTTCTCATTACTTTACCTATGCAGCATTACTCTTACCTGTCTTGATGGATCGATGACTGTGACATGCAACAAGACAACGCAGAAAACGGACGTGGATTCAGAAGAATATGACATACCTGACGAGATTGTCAAAGAAGTTTAGAATTTTGAGAACAGACCTAAGTCCAACCTCGACGAGACTGAAATCATCAACCTGGGAGATTCAGAAAACATCAAGGAAACACGAATCAACATTCATTTGTCGCCGTCAGAAAAGAAAGAATACGCAGAATTTCTAAAGGAGTATGCAGACATATTCACCTGGTCGTATGACGACGTGACTGGTCTAAGTACGTCTATTGTGGCTCACAAATTGCCAACCAATCCAATGTGTCCACCGGTAAAACAAAAGCTCAGGAAGTTCAAACCCGGCATGAGTTTGAAAATCAAAGAACAAGTCACCAAGCAGATCAACGCCAAGGTTGTCAAGGTAGTTGAGTACCCGACATGGTTAGCAACATTGTGACAGTACAAAAGAAGGATGGGAAGGTCAGAGTCTGTGTCGACTACCGGGATCTCAATTGGGCTAGTCCAAAAGACGACTTCCCTTTTCCAAATATACATATCTTGATTGATAATTGCGCCAAGCATGAACTACAATCATTCGTGTATTGCTTCACTGGTTATCATCAGATCTGGATGGATGAGGAAGATGCTGAGAAAATGACTTTTATTACGCTGTGTAGAGTGTACTGTTACAAGATGATGCCATTCGACCTGAAGAATGCAGGGGCCACCTAAATGAGGACTATGACCACCATGTTCCACGACATGATTCACAAGGAGATCGAGGTATACATGGATGATGTTATTATCAAGTCTAGGAAAGACACTGACCACATGGACGATTTGAGGAAGTTCTTCAAAAGGTTGTATAAATACAATCTGAAGCTGAACCCCGCGAAGTGTGCATTCGGGATTCCTGTTGGAAAGTTGCTCGGGCTCATTGTCAGCCACGAGGGATAGAATTGGATCCTTCAAAGGTCAAATCCATTCAAGAACTACCACCGCCAAGAAACAAGAAAGATGTGATGAGTTTCTTGGGGAGGCTTAATTGCATCAGCCGATTCATAGGTCAGTCTACAGTTATTTGTGATCCGCTCTTCAAGATGCTAAAGAAAGACGCAACAACAAAGTGGACCGATGATTGTCAAAATGCTTTCGACAAAATCAAGGCATACCTATCAACACCACCAGTATTGGTACCGCCTGAGCCAGGTAGACCTCTATTACTCTACCTTGTAGTGTTAGATGGAGCTTTCGGCTGCGTTCTAGGGCAGAACGATGAAAAAGGAAGAAAGGAGAAAGTCATTTATTATCTCAGCAAGAAGTTCTCTCCGTACGAGGCCAGATATTCTCTATTGGAACGTACTTGTTGTGCTTTGACTTGGGTAGCTCAGAAGCTGAGGCATTACTTCTGTGCCTACACAATGTTTCTCATATCGAGAATGGATCCATTGAAGTACATATTTCAGAAGCCCATGCCCACTGGCAAGCTAGCCAAGTGGCAAATCCTGCTGAGTGAGTTCAATATAATCTATGTGACTCAGAAAGCGGTCAAAGGACAAGCACTGGCAAACCATCTTGTTGAGAACCCTGTAGATGGAGAATACGAACCTCTGAAAATGTATTTTCCTGATGAAGAGGTATCATTCGTAGGAGAAGACATTGCAGGATCCTATGACGGTTGGAGAATGTTCTTCGATGGAGCAACGATCTTCAAGGGAATTGGCATTGGAGCAGTCCTAATATCAGAAACCGGTCAGCATTATCTGGTATCTGCCAAACTCAGATTCCCCTGCACCAACAATGTGGCAGAGTATGGAGCCTGCATCTTAGGGCTCAACATCGCCATTGACATGAACGTCCAGGAGTTTTTGTGATTGGTGACTCAGATTTGCTGGTACATCAGGTACAATAAGAGTGGGCTACCAAGAATTCCAAGATACTGCCGTATCTACACCACGTACAGGACTTAAGAAAGAGGTTCACGAAGATAGAATTTCGGCATATCCCCAGAATCCAGAATGAGTTCGCCGATGCATTGGCTCGTTTGACCTCAATGATCCAACACCCGAACAAGAATTTCATTGATCTTATTCTCGTAAAGATCCATAATCAGCTAACTTATTGTGCCCATGTTGAATAATAAGCAGACAAAAATCCTTGGTTTCATGATATCAAGTAGTATTTGGCAAAAGGAGATTACCCAAAGCTTGCGAATCCCACTCAGAAACGCACACTTCGAAGACTATCCAACAACTTCTTTCACAGCGGAGGAATCCTATATAGGAGGACTCCTGATTTGGGATTATTACGTTGTGTCGATGCAAATGAAGCATCCAATTTGATAGAGGAGATTCATGCTGGGACTTGTAGACCGCACATGAACGATTTTGTTTTGGCAAAGAAGATACTCCGAGCTGGTTACTTTTGGATGACTATTTCAATGGACTGCATCCAATATGTCCGGAAATGCCACCGTTGTCAGATACACGCATATATGATAAAGATACCTCCAAACAAGCTCAACGCAAAAAGCTCACCATCGCCATTCGCCGCTTGGGGCATGGACGTTATTGGACCAATCGAGCCTACCGCCTCCAACGGACACAAGTTCATTCTGGTAGCCATCGACTATTTCACCAAATGGGTCGAAACAACATCCTACAAAGCAGTGACCAAGAAAGTCGTGGCAGACTTTGTACGCGACTGTATTGTTTGTCGATTCAGGATTCCTGAGTCAATCATCACCAACAATGGTTCCAATCTCAACAGTGACCTGATGAAAGCTATGTTCGAGGCTTTCAAGATCAAATACAAGAATTCTATAGCTTACAGAACTCAGATGAATGGAGTTGTAGAAGCCACCAACAAAAACATCAAGAAGATACTAAGAAAGATGATAGAAAGGCACAAGCAGTGGCACGAGAAGTTATTATTTGCCTAATTGAGATATCGCACCGCAGGTCACACCTTAACAGGGGCAACTCCCTATATGCTAGTTTATGGTACTGAGGCTCTTATTCCTGCCAAAGTTGAGATTCCATCTCTAAGAATTATACAAGAAGCTGAGCTAAGCGACGCGGAATGGGTAAAGAGCCGTTATGAGAAACTAGCCCTCATAGACGGAAAAAGAATGAATGCAGTCTGTCATGGTCAACTTTATCAGAACAGAATGACCCGAGCCTTCAGCAAGAGAGTCAATCCTAGACAATTCACATTGGGGAAGCTGGTGCAGAAAAAGATATTTCCACATCAAGACGAAGCCAAAGGGAAGTTCTCTCCCAACTGGCAGGGTCCGTACATGGTTCACCGGGTACTGACAGGAGGAGCACTTATACTCGCAGAAATGGATGGAGAAGTCTGGCCAAAGCCAATCAATTAAGATGTAGTCAAACGCTACTATGTGTAATATTTAAGTTTTATCAATGATGTAAATTGAACTACGCCTGACCTGATTCTCGTTTAAGAGGGGATACGTAGGCAACCCTATGGGTTCGGTCACAATTCAATAAAAATTTCATTTTTCCCCGCAATTGGAAACTGGGGACCCTCAAAATTCTGAAGCAAGTTCAGCCAATCGCCGCACGAGCAACAACCAGAAGCATTCATCCATCAAACTGGGGCAGAATTTATAGGAGGACCCTCAAAATTCCATAGCAGGAGAGGTTGCAATGTCCCGAGCCATGTCACGGTCGTCGGTTCATCCCAAAAATATTTTTTAAATTATACATTATGCTTTTACAAAATCATGCAAGTTTGTTTCTGAAACAGCTTTGTTTAGCAATACTACCCCAATAATACAGACAATATCATAAGATCGAGCCCAGCAGGTCAAGAAAATCCAGCGGGGATACGGACTAACCCCCACCCCCCATTTATAGAACTCACGATCTTTCTTTGGTTGCAGGCACTACGGTTGCAAAACCCCTAAACGAACTGTCCGCCCAGGGGACAAACGTTGTCCAAAATACGACCCACCAAAATTTCTGCACTTGCAGACGTTCGCACATGCCTTAATGCTCCATAGTCACAATGCTCTCAATAATCACAATGTCGTAATTCATCACCAGCTAAGAATTCCTACTGTCATTTTATTTTTTGCATAGAGCTACCATTCTGCCTTTCGAGGTTAAGCTCTAATTCCATCTACATCATTGCATAAGGCTACCATTCTGCCTTCTGAGACTAAACGTTGTCTCCATCAGCATTTGCATCTTTGCATAAGGCTACCATTCTGCCTCCCGAGGTTAAGCTCTACCTCCATCCACATCATTGCGTAAGGCTACCATTCTGTCTCCCGAGGATAAGCTCTACCTCTATCCACATCATTGCATAAGGCTACAATTCTGTGTTCCGAGAATAAGCAATGTCTCCATCTGCATTGCATAAGGCTACCATTCTGCCTCCCGAGGCTAAGCTCTACCTCCAAATTTACCTTTCGAGACTAACCGTTGTCTCAAGCACTATTTACTTCGCTTTCCTTTCGGGCTAAGCTCTGCCCTTTTATTCGCAAGACTAAGCTCTGTCTCGCCAGCATAATTCTATTGCATCTACATGGGCTGAAATATCGCCAACTCATCCAAAGGCGTCATCGTTCGGAGGGACCATTTTCATGGCCCGAGAACACCATGCCATGGCCTGAGGATCTCTTCCAGCCTCTGCATCTCATTATTCAAAGGCATCATGGTTCGGAGGCACCATCCTCATGGCCTGAAAACATCATTTTCATGGCCTGGGAATCCTGCATCAAGCAATTCATAGCCGAGGACGTCATGGTCTGAGGACGTCATCCTTAACCATCCAAAGACTTCATTCATGGTCCAACGGGAATTTGCGTCATGTTTAAATTACGCACAATATATGCTTGTATTATTTATTTTCAGGTAATACGGCGAGCAAACTGCCATCCCGGCAGGAGCGGTTCCGCTCCAGCTCTCCTAACCACCCCGTAAGACGCTTATTCAATCATTCCCAAATTTTGCGTCCGTTCTTGTAAGAAACTTCATCGGTATACTTCACCAATGACTCCTGAACTACATACGACCTGATTACTGTAGAAACAGGGAAATATAGGCAACTCAGAAATCAGGGTGCAGCCTAAATCTTTTCAAAACCTCCTCGCTCGGTCAAAATTGGCCATCATCTCTTACCCGACAACTCTTTCATCCTTCCCGGGTAAAGAGGGGCAACTGTTGATACCTAATTTTTCCTCACATTATTTTTAACTTGCATATATACCTTCAAAATCATGCTTTCATAGAAATTGGTATTTTTCTATAATTTTACCATATTTTTATTAATTCATCCAATGTTTTTATTTCTAATAATTAATTACAAAATTGCATTACAAACAATTTCAAAAGCATTTCTTGATTTAATTTATTATTTAGGGTTCTATTGAGACCAAATTATTTCACAATTAGCCAGATTGGCACTCTTTGACTATAATTGAAATCACTTTGCGATTATAGCCCAATCATATGTTTTATGCTATTTTGGCCCAATAATTAGTTATTTTATATTTTAAATACTAATTAATCATTTTAATTTACTCTATTAAGCATCAGTTTCATTTTTTATAATTATTAGCCATTTTTCATAAATTATTTATCTATTTTATGGGGTATTTAACAATTAGCCACTTTTATTTTTAATTCTAGCCTAATTAATCCGTACCCCTAACCCAATTAATTAGCCCAAATAACCCAGGCCCAAATCCTAGCTACTCGACCCGACCCAATCCCCCATTTAATCTGAGCCGTTGATTATTTCAAATCAACGGCCTAGAATGACCCTTACCTAATTTGACCCTAAACGACTACCCCCCCCCCCATCTCTCATTTTCCCCCTCTCATTTCTCACTGATCCGTCTCTCATCTCTCTCCAAACCCTTCGTCTACTAAGCCCTTATCACCCTTCTCCGGCCACCCCCTCTCCAAAAACCATAGAGGTTCTGCCCCTCATCGAGCTTATGGCTCTATCTTCCACAACTGTGTCACCAATGGAGGTTCTCAAATGACCCAAACTCAGTTCACTACTATCTCCGGTCTCATGCCATCTTTTTCGGCCACTTCTGGCCGTTCGAGTAAGATCTTTACATTTTCCGGCCAAACGCTGGTAATACTTAAGTTTTTTTCTCCTTCTCTGCGTTTTCTCTGGAAACCCTAGCTTTAAATCCTCCGATCTTTTTAGATCTGAGACAGATCTATGAGTCTATTAAGGTTCTCACATGTTTTCCCCAAAATATTTCTTTGATTTCAAACGATTTCCTTATTTTTCAGACTAGGGTTTCAAAACCCTTTTGCAAAACGATTTATTTTTATTTTTAGCAATTACTTTGTGATTTTAGCATGTTTAAAAATCACCTTAGCTTTTCTTTTTGTTCGATTCATTTTGTTAATAAACCCTAATACTTCTGGGTTTGATTGGTAAGTTCGAGTCTGTTTGTGATGTTGTTTGCGTGTCTCTCATGAACCTCCTGGGTTTTCATGTATGTTCTATGTGCTTCATGCTCTAATTTGTTGTTAGGGTTTCTGAATCTCTACTGTTCCTTTAACTACTTGCTTAGGGTTTCTCTAATTTTTGTTCAACATGTGCTATTTATCTTTTAGTAGGTCCGATTATTCGTTTTATTGATTATTTCATAATACTCTCTACTGGTTTTGTGTATTCTCCTTAGACCTGCAATATTATCCTTAAAAACTGTAATTTTATGTATTTGCCCTATAACTCTTTACTGATTTTGAATTACTTCCTTACTTGTATGATACTTTCCTTAGTTAGTATTGATTCCCTGTGATTTTTAATCTCATTCGTGTTTCTTGTGACTAATTTCCAGAATTAAAGTTATGCTCTACCTTATTTATGTGCACGAATATGCTGTCAGTTATTTAACATGTACTTTCCTTAATTACGTATTATGTACTTAGTCTTTATTACATACCACATGCTTTTACTACTCCTATTATGGTAAAATCAGTCTTATAATTGATTCATTTCCTTGTTTGATACAACTTGTACCCGTTTGAACTATAACTCCCTAATTAAAGGGAGTCCGGGTCTTGATTGATTCTGATTGGGTATTTTTCCTATAAGTATGTTAAATTAGTACTTCTTATCTTATTTGCTACCTGCTTTCAAATTATATATAGTCTACTCTCTCATTAGCATAAGACACGAACAAATACTGTTCTGAACTCTCTTACACACACACATATTCTCTCTTGTTATTCTTACTGGTTATTTGCTATTCTCAGTCGGCTGCAAGCCAAGACTGAATATTATACACTCTATTGCTCTTCACTCTGCACTTATTCTCCTTTAACTGGTATGTTTTCAGTTTAACTTAAAGCATAAAATACAACATGCCTATTTTAATATTGCAATTCCTTTTGTTTCTATTATGCTGCTACTTGTGGTTCTGTTGTCTACCTTGAAATTAGCATGCCAATTTGTTGTTTTACCAATGTGATTATCCTTTTCCCTTTAGTTTCAGCATGTTTTACTACCTTATTATATGTTTCACTAGGACTCTGCCTTACCCCTGATCCCTAGCACACTATAAGCATGTATTTGTGTCACTTAGTTACATGTAATTCTGAACATATGTTGTAACCCTTTCCCTCGACCTGTGTGTAACTCTGTTTGTTATGTCCTTCCTCTTTGGCATACCTCAATCTGATTCCGTTAAGTTTCTGGCCTAAACATCTTTATGAAAATTGTTCTGTGGTTGTTAAAGTTCTGTGATACCTTAGTATTAACTTGTATGCTAATATGCTTCATGATCAGCCTACTTGTCCCCAATCCCTTATTCACTGTTTGTGAGTGCTTCTTTGTACTATGCATGTTGATGTGGTTCTGAGTTGTTGATTGTCCTAATCCCTTTCTTTCAAACTGTTTTCGCTAAAAGCAAAATCTTCTGTTCTCCAAAACATATTTCAAACTATTCATTTTCAAACTGTTTTCCAACTCAACTCTTTCAAAACTATGTCAAGCATTCTCACATATACTCTTAGAAGTCTAGGTTTTGCCCCTCTTGTATGAGCATTGCCTTGGGACCCTTGAGCTCCCTCTGAACTTTGACACACAAGAGCTGGCCTTTCCACACTGCACTTACTCTATCTTGGCTATGAAATATGGGTGTGAGCACTGCCCGGGATCCTTGGAGATCCTTAGGGAACTCTGACACACCCGGATAATGTGAAAGGTTGTGAATAGAATGGCAATGAGGCATTCTGAAGATTCTGGGCCTATTCTGTACGCTCCCTATAGTTAACTTTTTATTTTTCTTCTATTTTAGTTGTGTAATTCCTATTCAATGGTCTGTAATAAATAATTGTAAAAACCTATTGGGGATGGATAGTGAAAAGGGAAAAGGGTAGTTATGCATGTTATAAATGTTAAAGGGTTCTATTAGGTTTACATTCCTTATTTGCGCAATAGAAATCATGTTTAGGATTAACATGTGCAAAGCATATCATGCATTAGAAATCATGCTATTTAGGCTTTATGAACACTATTTCAGCATCTTGTTTCAGTACTGTCATTCATCACTTTGAAAATTCTGTGAAAGGGTAAATAATGTTAATAATTGGTATCTTCTGCAATCATGTTTCATGTTGCTATACGCACTTTGAAATCCTGTCCCTAGGATAACACTAACAAACTGTAATCTTGCATATTCTGAAATCGTGCATAATGATATGATCATTTAGAAATCCTGCTTAGAATTATGCATATGCATCATCCTGCATCCCTACCTGTGCATTAGAAACCATTTATTAGGATTTCATTCATACTCTCTTAACAACACCTAGTCCAACTAATGGTTCATGTAAAAGGTATAAAACACTTCACTTAGTTTCTCTAAAACAACTGGCAACAATTCTAGGTTATGAACAACCTAGAACAACATGTGTAGGTAACAATTTTCAACAGTCCTTCTAATAATTCAGATAATTAGTATACACTGTCCCCCGCCTAGGCAAGCCTTAGGTGATTAAATTGCTAAAATTGGAAATCTGCCTCTTTGTTATTATCATTTAGATACCATGTTTTAGGATCTGAATCAAAAGACCTTAATTATATATGAGTCGTGCTGCCTATTTGCATTACCTGTGGAGGTATATTGTGCCTTTTCTTTTCTGTATTTCCCCCTAATTACAGTCCTACATGTTCTTATCTGTCGCCTTAGTATTTTTCCTTCAAACCTGAGGATCTGCCTAGAACATCCCTTATAGTATATAAGTCCTAAATTCCTCTGGGACTGATAGGAAGGGACGGGTAACAGCATGCAATAGAGGTCGAGACCAACACTCGATTTAGTTACTTTCACGGGGTGAGAAAGGTTAGAATATGGATATGATGACCTGTGCGCTAATACCACGTGTAACCCCTCTTTGAGGAGTCATTACCGAGTATTGTAATGATGATCCATATTATAAACCTAGGATATCCTTCATATGCTTAGATTGTAATCCTTTCAAAATCTAACCTTCTTTACTATTTTTAAACATCTGCATGCTTAAGACTTAAATCCCCTCTTATTTGAGCCTTTATTTGTTTGTTTGCTAGGACATACAAATTCACAAAAGTTGTTTGGACGGGAACCACACTTGTGGATCCTGAGGGGTACCTAACACCTTCCCCTTAGGATAATTTCAAGCCCTTACCCTATCTCTGGTTAACAACGTAGTTGTAAATGAACCCCTTTGGTGTCCTAACGCACCTTTTAAAAATCGTTAGGTAGCGACTCTCAAAAACACAAACCTCTTTCCCAAAAGGAAAGAATTATCTCAACCGAATGTCATAAACCCGATCTCTGCGAGGAAAGAAGGGGCGCGACAGCATGGCGACTCTGCTGGGGACTTTCAGGATTTTACCATTTTCAAATTGCTTTGTGGATTTGTACCTCTTCCCATTTTGCTTATGTGCAATTACTTGTCTATTTATTTAAGCATTTATTTTTTTCTTCAAAAGTAACTAAAATGTTCTTTATGTTTCCTTCCTTTGTAACCGCTTTTAAATTATAAACTGTTGTATTTACTGCTTTCCTAACGTGCAAATAATGGAGAACATGTTTTAAATGCTTATTTATTATTGCATAATCATGCTCAACATTCATACTCCACTCGTGCCAAACAAAATACTATTGACACGCTTGATGAGTGGTTGCACTCTTCCTATATTATTACCCTCTAAATTCGGAAAGACTTATTTTTGGTAAAGCTAGTTGATCAGCGGTGCAGTCGATAGTCCGCCTTTTCCCCTCTAGTTGTCCGCTCGAGGGTATCAGTCTAAAACCCCATAGAAACCTTACTCCGTTATGTTGTTTCATGCATCATGGTCAAACCTAGCCAGGCTAAAGTGTGGTCCACATGATAGCTTTTAAGATTGCCTTATTCAAAGTCCAATGGGTTTCCCTAAACCCAAACAGACATCATCACGTTCTGTATATTTATTTGGAGAAATAAATGCTTTATGCTAATTGTTTATGTTAAATAGTCGAGTCTGGTGGGGGTAAGGGCCTAACCTTGTTTGCCTTACAGAAAAATGAGGCATGAAGTCCCCAGATTCGGCATGGTCTCCAATATCCCTCCAAGATTTCTAAGTTGGTGGGAATATTTACATTCTAGTGACAAAACTCTCGTTAGAAAATACTTGGGCAATCTACCATCTCTCCTAGAAATCCAGCCTAACAACATGATAATAGAGGCTGGAATCCTGTTCTGGGATTGTGAAAGGTCCGTGTTCCGCTTTGGGGACATTGAAATAACACCTTTTCTGGAGGAAATAAGAGGACTGGTTGGCCTAGTATGGGAAACCCCGGGGTTGCTAATGCCTGAGAACCGCACAGGCAAAGGTTTCCTCAAAATGATGGGTCTGAAGAAGAATGCTGAACTGGTATGTTTAAATAAGTCATACACCCTTTTTGACTACTTGTACAAAAGGTACGGTCACAACAAATCATGCCTTACCTACCACGACGAGTTTTCCATGGTAACCAAGACACTAATGGAAGCAACTGATGCGAAAAACTTCAGCATTGTGACCATGATCATTGCAGACATATATTGAGCCTTGGAAAAGTGTCAACGAGGGGCAAGATACTTCGAACGCTACAATTTACTACTTCATCTTTGGTTCACGGAACATCTCCAAAAGGGCGAATACCGACAAGAAATTCATCGAAGAGTTTGGGATGACCACATCGCTTTCGACCATCCAAATCGAATGAATTACATCCCCGACATGTTTTCTCAGTCTGAGAACGCCAAATGATGTGTCGATCTCTTTGATAATCTGACTGAAGAACGGGTTCAGTGGATGTTCGAGTGGTTTCTGATAGAGGATTTCATCGCCCATTCTAGAGATGCATCGTTCCTAATACTAATTGGTCTAAGAGGAACATACCCTTACGTCCCTCTTCAAGTTATGAGGCAAGCGGATAGGAAGAAAGTCATGCCCAGGGTCGACAAGAAGAGCCATCTCGAGCTGACTTCCAAAATGATGATAGTCCTCACAAGTGTCAAGCCCAGCACATGTGGCACTGTAAGATTGTAATGGATAAGGACACCATCGAGCCAGACAAATATCATGCCGGTTGTACCCATTTCTATTCTGGTTGGTTGGTAGAAAATTGGGGTGGTCTGAGAGATCCAGGGTTCATTCAAGGCCACAGGGTTATAGATGAAAAGGCCGAGGCACGAGTCAAAAACAACCAGCTGCGCAAGAGGATCCGTGAGTGTGAGGAGGAGCACCGCAAAATACATGAGTCTAATAAGAAACTAATCGAGGAATGGAAGGATATAGATATTAGCACCAACAAAAGGTTAGGGTATTTGGAGCGAGGCACAGTGGAGCTGGAGAAAAATTTCTCAAAAAGATTAAAGATTGTCAAAAGGCTGAAAGGACCAACAGAAGACATCTAGTCAGAGCATACATGTTGCTGGGACTTCGCGAGTTGGGGAAATTGTACGAGGGAAGCAAGATTGCCGAGTCCGGGGAAGGTCCTTCGGTGACCAAGTAGATATGAATGTCTTTCTTTTACTTTATCAATGTAATAAGGCCAATGGCCATTAGTGACCTTTACTTCCTGTTTATTTAGTGTCGTTTCGAGATTCGTCTATTTTCTTATCAATAAAATGAGGAATTTATCATCTTAAGTTCACCAAATCAATTTGTCTCTAGGCCTACCTCGGGCACAAAAGAGGTCCTCCAAATTAGGACTCACTTTACATTCCCGCACTACATGTTTAAATACCGCAATACTTTTCATAATCCTCACTGAATTTGCTACCTTTTGTTTTTGTTTTCCTCTTTCTTTATTTATTTATTCCCCTCCCCAAAGGTTACTTCGTGCACTTTGGCATCATCATCCTATATTACAAGATCCAGGGTCCTTCCACCCTCTCCTCCTCTTAGTCCTCCCAAAGGCAAGAACAAAGGCAAAAAGAAAATGGAAGATTCAGGCAACAACATAAATGAGAATGTGGTTGAATGGGTAGAGGCCTTTGATGGCAAGGGTATTCGGCTTCAGAATGAAACTGTGTCGCAGCTGGAACGGAAGTTATTAAAGTTTCAAAAAGATCTTGATCAAGTTCAGAATCTGGCAAACCTGTCATTCTCCCTCAACGTCCCAGACATCAACATCCAGAATCCTACACCTCCTCAAAACATCCCAAAGCAGCAAAATCATCCCGCAACTCATCATCACCCCACCCCACCAAAGAATCAAACTCTTCCAGCACACTGTAATGCCTGACATACTCCAAACAACACTTCACTGCTTATCCTAGAACCTTAGAACTCCACAAATGACCATTTCCACACTCCAACGCCAGAACACCATAACAATCCCATCTACGTGGAGACCATGCCACACTCCACTCCCCATATCACATACGCACCTGAGCCTGACGAAAAAGACCTGCTTATCAAGATCTTGGCCGAGGAACTTACGAAGCTGACCAACCGGGTTCAAGGTGTCGAGGTATTCAAGGGAGTCTAAAGGTTGAGCTATGAAGACCTCTACATACAACCCGATGTCGAACAGCCCGAGGGATACAAACCTCCTAAGTTTGAAATGTTTGATGGTACAGGTGATCCAAGGGTCCATTTGAGAACTTATTGTGACAAGATGGTTGGAGTAGGGAAGGATGAAAGGATCCACATGAAGCTGTTCATGAGGAGATTGAAAGGAGATGCATTGTCTTGGTACATCATCCAAGATCCCAAGAAATGGTCGAATTGGGTGAGGATGGCATCTGACTTTATGGACAGATTCATGTTCAACACAGAGAACGCACCAGACGTGCTCTATATTCAGAATTTGAAAAAGAATCCCACGGAGACATTTCGCGAGTACGCTACTCGTTGAAGGTCCGAATCTGCCAAGGTTAGACCCGCCTTAGAAGAGGAGCAGATGAACAAGTTCTTTGTCTGGGCCCAGGACCCGTAGTACTATGAACGATTGATGATGATTGAGAACCACAAGTTCTCCGACATTATCAAATTAGGTTAACGGATTGAAGAAGGTATCAAGAGCTGTATGGTCACAAATTTTGAAGTCTTGCAAGCTATAAACAAGGCTTTGTAGTCTGGTGGTGTGTCTAAGAAAAGAGACGCGGGAGCCGTGATGGTTGCACAAAGAACCAAATCCCCACTCAAATACCAAACTTACCCAACACCTCCACTCACATATCAACCAACCCTAAATTACCAAGCACCCTCATACCAAGCTCCACCACCAACTTATCAATCACCTCCCCCACCGACATATCAACCTGCTTCACGCAGATACTCACAACCCACACATGTCTACCACACTTACAATTCCCAACCATCTCATTACCAATCACCCCCAACCCGTCAAAACTTCCCTAGACCTCGTCCTAATTTTGATCGCAAACCTCCAGAATAGTATTACCGACATCGCTGAACCCATCGACCAGCTTTATGAGAAGCTCAAAGCTGCTGGTTATGTCACCCCCATCCCTGCTGCAACCCCTAAGAATCCTTCTCAATGGGGCAACCCAAACAAGTCCTGTGCATACCACTCTGGCATGAAGGGACACACCATCGACGAATGCCTCTCTTTGAAGGATAAGATACAATCCCTGATTGATAACAAGGTCATCGTGGCAAAAGAGTCTGCTCCAAATATCCACAACAATCTTCTTCCGGACCATAAGGGTGGAGGCATCCACTTGATTAAAATAGAAGATTATTGGGACCCCGAGGGATCAATCGAGTTGATCGTAGAAGGCGATGATCCAAAGAAACCTGCAGTCTTTTTCAACCCGATCATAGTCCAGATTCAACCATCTGAGGATGCTGAGTAAATATTTCCATACCTTTTGAGTTTGAAGCAGCGTCACCTGCAAAGACACCAGTATCGATTGAAGTTGAGTTTGTGTCTTCGGCAAATGCACCCGCACCATTTGAGGTTGCCACCTTACCACCCCAGGCACATGTTCCATTTGAAGTAAGGGTAGTTGCGCCAATCACGGTGGCGATATCGACCAGACCACCTTTTTATACAAATGTTGTACCATGGGACTATACAACCGAGGAAAGAAGGGAAGGCAATGTCAAGAGTGAAAAAGTTGTTGCAGCGCAGGGTATGACAATAACTAGCAGAGTCTACACCCCTGAACATCTAGCTGAATCCAGCAGGCAGGCTTCCAATCGCTCCCCATTATCGAGACAGGTCCGGACGACCTTTGGAGAAAAGTACAGGCCAAGGAGTATTCGGTCATCGACCAGCTGAACAAAACACCATAGGAAATATCCATCCTCTCTTTGCTGCAGAATTCTGAGATGCACAGGAATGCTTTATTGAAGGTGTTAAATGAAACCTATGTGCCAAAGAGCATCACTAGTGGAGAAATGGCTAATATGGTGGGCCAAGTGTTGGAGAGTCACAAGATCACTTTCCATGAGGGCGAGCTGCCTCCTGAAGGGTTGGGCCATAACAAAGCACTACACATCACTGTGCAATGTGAATATTATTTCATCACCAGAATCCTGATCAATGGGGGATCCAGTCTTAACATCTGTCCGCTGATAACGCTCAAGAAATTGGGTAAAGGGATGCATGAGATAAAGGATGGAGCAATCAAAATGAAAGCCTTCAATGGATCTCAGAGGTCCACCATTGGTGAGATCAGCCTATGCCTGCAAATGGGGCCAACCTGGTTCGAGGTAGACTTCCAAGTAATAGAAGTGCCAGCGTCCTACAACCTGTTATTAGGGCGACCCTGGATCCATGCTGATGGGGATGTAGCATCAACGCTACATCAGGCAGTGAAGTTCGAGTGAAACCACCAAGAGGTGATTATTACGGTAGCAACCCTATTTACAGTCGCTAGACTATCCCAGTGATTGAAGGAAGAAGGAAGCCAGGCGGAGAAACTTACCACCATATTGAACGGGTCAACACTATCGACAAAGACAAATGGTGGGATAGAAAGATCGCAAGTATGATGAATTCGCGAGGGTACAATCCAGGTAAAGGGCTCGGCAAGAACCTTCAGGGGATCTCCAAACCTATCAAACTCAAGAAGCACAACACCACTTTCGGTTTGGGATACGAATACACTTGGGAAGAATTCAAAAACTAGTCGCCACCATGGCGCGGTCCTTATTACCCTTTGGAGAAACCAATACCGCATTTGGAGCTGACCTTCCAACAGGCCGACGTTATTTATGGATCAGACGAAGAAGAAGCACTTGCAGCAATGGGGAACTTGTTTTTGGAGGACAGTTATATGGACTGATGTGTTATTCTCGAGGAGTAGGGGGAGGAAGGCCATTCCATACAGGCTGTGAGTAGAGGGACGTACCTCAAGAATTGTACTATCAGGACAACCAAAGCCCGATAAGCCTCGGGGTAGCAAGGCTAAAATGAACGCTATTCATTTTTTTTCTTTACAAAATAATTTCTTTTTTTTAATTCTTGCAATAAGATCTTCAATGTTCAAAACAATCGTTCAATTTATCAAAAGCATATTTTTAATTTTTCTTATGAATCAATATTTATTATATCATTTTTTTCTCATTACTTTACCTATGCAGCATTACTATTACTTGCCTTGATGAACCGATGACTATGACATGCAATGAGACTACGCAGTAAACGGACGTGGATTCAGAAGAAGATGACATACCTGACGAGATTGTCAAAGAAGTTGAGAATTTTGAGAACAGACCTAAGTCCAAACTGGATGAGACTGAAATCATCAACCCGGTAGATTCATAAAACATCAAGGAAACACGAATCAACATTCATTTGTCGTCGTCAGAAAAGAAAGAATAAGCAAAAATTTTAAAGGTGTATAAGGACATATTTGCCTGGTCGTATGACGACATGACTGGTCTAAGTATGTCTATTATGGCTCACAAATTGCCAACCAATCCAATGTGTCCACCGGTAAAACAAAAGCTAAGGAAGTCCTAGCCCGACATGAGTTTGAAAATCAAAGAAGAAGTCACCAAGTAGATCAACGCCAAGGTTCTCAGGGTAGTTGAGTACCTGACATGGTTAGACAACATTGTGCTAGTACCAAATAAGGATGGGAAGTTTTGAGTCTGTGTCGACTACCGGGATATCAACCGGGGAAGACGACTTCCCTTTTCCAAATATACATATCCGGATTGACAATTGCGCCAAGCATGAACTACAATCATTCGTGGATTGTTTCGCTGGTTATCATCAGATCTGGATGGATGAGGAAGATGCTGAGAAAATGACTTTTATTATGCCATGGGGATTGTACTATTACAAGATGATGCCATTCGGCCTGAAGAATGCAGGGGCCACCTACATGAGGGCTATGACCACCATCTTCCACGACATTATTCCCAAGGATATCGAGGTATACGTGGATGATGTTATTAACAAGTCTAGGAAAGCCACTGACCACATGGAAGATTTGAGGAAGTTCTTCAAAAGGTTACGGAAATACAATCTGAAGCTGAACCCCGCGAAGTGTGCATTCGGGGTTCCTGCTGGAAAGTTGCTCGGGTTCATTGTCAGCCGCCAAGGAATAAAATTTGATCCGTCAAAGGTCAAAGCCATTCAAGGACTACCACCGCCAAGAAACAAGAAAGATGTGATGAGTTTCTTGGGGAGGCTTAATTACATCAGTCGATTCATAGCACAGTCTACAGTTATCTGTGAGCCGATCTTCAAGATGCTGAAGAAGGACGCCGCAATAAAGTGGACCGATGATTGTCTAAAGGCTTTCGACAAAATCAAGTCATACCTATCAACACCACCAGTCTTGGTACTGCCTGAGCCAGGTAGACCTCTGTTACTCTACCTTGTAGTGTTAGATGGAGCTTTCGGCTGCGTTCTGGGGCAGCACGATGAAATAGGAAGAAAGGAGCAAGCCATTTATTATCTCAGCAAGAAGTTCACTCCGTACGAGCCCAGATATTCTCTATTGGAACGTACTTGTTGTGCTTTGACTTGGGTAGCTCAGAAGCTGAGGCATTATTTCTGTGCCTACACAACGTATCTCATATCGAGAATGGATCCATTGAAGTCCATCTTTCAGAAACCCATGCCCACTGGCAAGCTAGCCAAGTGGCAAATCCTGCTGAGCGAGTTCGATATTATCTATGTGACTCAGAAAGCGGTCAAGGGACAAGCACTATTACCTGTCTTGATAAATCGACGACTGTGACATGCAACGAGACAATGCAGAAAATGGACGAGGATTCAGAAGAAGATGACATACCTGAAGAGATTGTCAAAGAAGTTGAGAATTTTTAGAACAGACTTAAGTCCAATCTGGACGAGACTGAAAACATCAACTTGGGAGATGCAAAAAACATCAAGGAAACACGAATCAACATTCATTTGTCGTCGTCAGAAAAGAAAGAATAAGCAGAATTTCTAAAGAAGTATGTGGACATATTCGCCTGGTCGTATGACGACATGGCTGGTCTAAGTACGTCTATTGTGGCTCACAAATTTCCAACCAATCCAATGTGTCCACCGGTAAAACAAAAGCTCAGGAAGTTCAAACCCGACATGAGTTTGAAAATCAAAGAAGAAGTCACCAAGCAGATCAACGCCAAGGTTCTCAGGGTAGTTGAGTACCCGACATGGTTAGCCAACATTGTGCCAGTACCAAAGAAGGATGGGAAGGTCAGAGTCTGTGTCGACTACCGAGATCTTAACCGGTCTAGTCCGAAAGACGACTACCCTTTGCCAAATATACATATCCTGATTGACAATTGTGCCAAGCATGAACTACAATCATTCGTGGATTGCTTTGCTAGTTATCATCAGATCTGGATGGATGAGGAAGATGCTGAGAAAACAACTTTTATTACGCCGTGGGGAGTGTACTGTTACAAGATGATGCCATTCGGCCTGAAGAATGCAGGGGCCACCTAAATGAGGACTATGACCACCATGTTCCACGACATGATTCACAAGGTGATCGAGGTATACATGGATGATGTTATTATCAAGTCTAGGAAAGACACTGACCACATTGAATATTTGAGGAAGTTCTTCAAAAGGTTGCAGAAATACAATCTGAAACTGAACCCCGCGAAGTGTGCATTCGGGGTTTCTGCTGGAAAGTTGCTCGGGTTCATTGTCAGCCGCCGAGGGATAGAATTGGATCCGTCAAAGGTCAAAGCCATTCGAGAATTACCACCGCCAAGAAACAAGAAAGATGTGATCAGTTTCTTGGGGAGTCTTAATTACATCAGTCGATTCATAGGCCAGTCTACAGTTATCTGTGAGCCGATCTTCAAGATGCTGAAGAAGGACGCAACAACAAAGTGGACCGATGATTGTCAAAAGGCTTTCCACAAAATCAAGGCATACCTATCAACACCACCAGTATTGGTAGCGCCTGAGCTAGGTAGACCTCTATTACTCTACCTTGTAGTGTTACATGGAGCTTTCAGCTGCGTTCTAGGGCAACACGATGAAACAGGAAGAAAGGAGCAAGCCATTTATTATCTCAGCAAGAAGTTCTCTCCGTACGAGGCCAGATATTCTCTATTGAAACGCACTTGTTGTGCTTTGACTTGGGTAGCTCAGAAGCTGAGACATTACTTCTGTGCCTACAAAACGTATCTCATATCGAGAATGGATCCATTAAAGTACATCTTTCAGAAGCCCATGCCCACTGACAAGCTAGCCAAGTGGAAAATCCTGCTGAGTGAGTTCGATATTATCTATGTGACTCAGAAAGAGGTCAAGGGACAAGCACTGGCAGACCATCTTGCTGAGAACCCTGTAGATGGGGAATAAGAACCTCTGAAAATGTATTTTCCTGATGAAAAGGTATCATTCATAGGAGAAGACATTGCATAATCCTATGACGGTTGGAGAATGTTCTTTGATGGAGCAACGAACTTCAAGGGAATTGGCATTGGAGCAGTCTTAATATCAGAAACCGGTCAACATTATCCGGTATCTACCAAACTCAAATTCCCCTGCACCAACAATATGGTAGAGTATCAAGCCTGCATCTTAGGGCTCAACATGGCCTTTGACATGAACGTCCAGGAGCTGTTAGTGATTGGTGACTAAGATTTGCTGGTACATCAGGTACAAGGAGAGTGGGCTACCAAGAATTCCAAGATACTGCCGTATCTGCACCACGTACTAAAATTAAGAAAGAGGTTCACGAAAATAGAATTTCAGCATATCCCCAGAGTCCAGAATAAGTTTGCCGATGCATTGGCTAGTTTGTCCTCAATGATCTAACACCCGAAAAAGAATTTCATTGATCCTATTCCCGTAGAGATCCATAATCAGCCATCTTATTGTGCCCATGTCGAAGAAAAAGCAGACGCAAATCCTTGGTTTCATGATATCAGGGAGTATTTGGCAAAAGGAGATTACCCAGAGATTTCGAATCCCACTCAGAAACGCACACTTCGAAGACTATCCAACAACTTCTTTCACAGCGGAGGAATCCTATATAGGAGGACTCCCGATTTGGGATTAATACGTTGTGTCGACGCAAAGGAAGCATCCAAGATGATAGAAGAGATTCATGCTTGGACCTGTGGACAACACATGAACGGTTTTGTTCTGGCAAAGAAGATACTCCGAGCTGGTTACTTTTGGATGACTATGGAAATGGACTGCATCCAGTATGTCCGGAAATGCCACCGTTGTCATATACACGCGGATATGATAAAGATACCTCCAAACAAGCTCAATGCAACAAGCTCACCATGGCTGTTCGCCGCTTGGGGCATGGACTTTATTGGACCAATCGATCCTGCCGACTCCAACGGACACAGGTTCATTCAGGTAGCCATCGACGATTTCACCAAATGGGTTGAAGCAGCATCCTACAAATCAGTGACCAAGAAAATCGTGGTAGACTTTGTCTGCGACCGTATTGTTTGTCGATTCAGGATTCCTGAGTCAATCATCACAAACAATGGTTCCAATCTCAACAGTGACTTGATGAAAGCTATGTGCGAGGCTTTTAAGATCAAATACAAGAATTCCACAGCTTACAAACCTCAAATAAATGGAGCTGCAGATGCCGCCAACAAAAACATCAAGAAGATACTAAGAAAGATGATAGAAAGGCACAAGCAGTGGCACTGGAAGTTATCATTTGCCTTCTTGGGATATCTCACCGCAGGTCGCACCTCAACAGGGGCAACTCCCTATATGCTAGTTTATGGTATTGAGGCTGTTATTCCTACTGAAGTTGAGATTCCATCTCTAAGAATTATACAAGAAGCTGATCTCAGCGACGCGAAATGGGTAAAGAGCCGTTATGAGAAACTAGCCCTCATAGACAGAAAAAGAATGAATGCAGTCTGTCATGGTCAAATCTATCAGAACAGAATGACCCGAGCCTTTCACAAGAGAGTCAAGCCTAGACAATTCACACGGGGCAGTTGGTGCTGAAGAAGATCTTTCCACATATAGACGAAGCCAAAGGGAAGTTCTCTCCCAACTGGCAGGGTCCGTACATGGTTCATCGGGTACTGACAGGAGGGGCACTTATACTCGCAGAAATGGACGGAGAAGTCTGGCCAAAGCCAATCAATTCAGCTGTAGTCAAACGCTACTATGTGTAATCTTTATGCTTTCTCAATGATGTAAATTGAACTACGCCTGACCTGATTCCCGTTTAAGAGGGGATACGCAGGCAGCCCTATGGGTTCGGTCACAATTCAATAACAAATTCATTTTCCCCGCAATTGGAAATTGGGGCATCTGAAGCAATTTCAGCCAATCGCTGCACGAGCAACAACCAGAAGCATTCATCCATCAAATATGGGCAGAATTTTGAGGAGGACCCTCAAAATTCTGTAGCAGGAGAGGTTGCAATATCCCGAGCCATGTCACGGTCGTCGGTTCATCCCAAAATTATTTTTTAAATTATACATTATGCTTTTACAAAATCATGCATGTTTGTTTCTGAAACAACTTCATTTAGCAACGCTACCCCAATGATACAGACAGTATCATCAGATCGAGCCCAACAGGTCAAGAAAAGCCAGCGGAGATACTAACCCCCCAACCCCTGTTTATAGAACTCATGATGTTTCTTTGGTTGCAGGCACTAAGGTCTCAAAACCCCTATACAAACTGTCTGCCCAGGGGACAAACGTAGTCCAATATACGACCCACCAAAACTGCTGCACTTGCAGACGTTCGCACATGCCTTAATGCTCCGCTGTCACAATGCTCTCAATAATCACAATTCCGCAATTCATCACCAGCTAAGAATTCCTACTATCATTTTATTTTTAGCATAAAGCTACCATTCTGCCTTATGAGGTTAAGCTCTACCTCCATCTACATCATTGCATAAGGCTATCATTCTGCCTTCTGAGACTAAACGCTTTCTCCATCTGCATTTTCATCTTTGTATAAGGCTACCATCCTGCCTACTAAGCACTGTCTCCATCCGTATTTGCATTGCATAAGGCTACCATTCTACCTCCCGAGGTTAAGCTCTACCTCCATCCACATCATTGCATAAGGCTACCATTCTGCCTCCCGAGGTTAAGCTCTACCTCCATCCACATCATTGCATAAGGCTACCATTCTGCGTTCTGAGACTAAGCACTGTCTCCATCTGCATTTCATAAGGCTACCATTATGCCTCCCGAGGCTAAGCTCTGCCTCCAAATTTACCTTTTGAGATTAACCGCTGTCTCAAGCACTATTTACTTCGCTTTTCTTTTGGGCTAAGCTCTGTCCTTTTATTTGCAAGACTAAGCTCTATCTTGTTAGCATCATTATATTTCATCTACATGGTCTGAAATATCGCTAACTCATCCAAAGGCGTCATCGTTCGGAGGCACCATTTTCATGGCCCGAGAACATCATGCCATGGCCTTAGGAACTCTTCCAACCTATGCATATCATTATTCAAAGGCATCATGGTTCGGAGGTACCATCCTCATGGCATGAGAACACAACTTTCATGGCCTATGAATCCTGCATCAAGCAATTCATAGCCCAGGACATCATGGTCTGAGGACGTCATCCTTAACCATCCAAAGACATTATCCATGGTCCAATGGGAATTTGCATCATGTTTAAATTACGCACAATATATGCTTGTATTATTTATTTGCAGGTAGTCCGGCGAGCAAACTTCCATCCCGACAGGAGTGGTTTCGCTCCAGCTCTCCTAACCACCCCGTAAGACGCTTATTCAATCAGTCATAAATGTTGCGTCCGTTCTTGTAAGAAATTTCATCAGTATATTTCACCAATGACTCCTGAACTACATACGACCTAATTCTTGTAGAACCAGGGATATGTAAGCAACTCAGAAATCAGGGTGCGTCCTAAATCTTTTCAAAACCTCCTCGCTCGGTCAAAATTGGCCATCATGTCTTTACCCGACAACTCTTTCATCCTTCCCGGGTAAAGAGGAGCAGCTGCTGATATCTAATTTTCCCTCAAATTATTTTTAACTTGCATATATACCTTCAAAAACATGCTTTCATAGCAATTGGTATTTTTCTATAATTTTACCATATTTTTATTAATTCATCCAGTGTTTTTATTTCTAATAAATAATTTAAAAAATTGAATTACAAACAATTTCAAAATCATTTCTTTATTTAATTTATTATTTAGGATCCTATTGAGACCAAATTATTTCACAATTAGCCATATTGGCACTCTTTTACTATAATTGCAATAACTTTGCGATTATAGCCCAATCATATGTTTTATGCTATTTTGGCCCAATAATTAGTCATTTTATATTTTAAATACTAATTAATCATTTTAATTTACTCTATTAAGCATCAATTTCATATTTTATAATTGTTAGCCATTTTTTATAAATTATTTATCTATTTTATGGGGTATTTAACAATTAGCCACTTTTATTTTTAATTCTAGCCTAATTAATCCGGACCCCTAACCCAATTAATTAGCCCAATTAACCCAGGCCAAAATCCTACCCTACCCGACCCAACCCAATCCCCTATTTAATATGAGCCGTTGATTATTTCAAATCAACGGCCCAGAACGACCCTTACCTAATTTAACCCTAAACGACTACCCCCCATCTCTCATTTCCCCCCTCTCATTTCTCACTGATCCGTCTATCATCTCTCTCTAAAACCTTCGTCTACTGATCCCTTATCACCCTTCTCCGGCCACCCCCTCTCTAGAAACCATGGAGGTTCTGCCCCTCATCGACCTTATGGCTCTATCTTTCACACATGTGTCACCAGTGGAGGTTCTCAAGTGACCGGAAGCAGTTCACTCCCATCTTCGGTCTCATGCCATATTTTTCGGCCAATTCTGGTCGTTCGAGTAAGATCTTTACATTTTCTGGCCAAACCCTGGTAATATTTAAGTTTTCTTTCCTTCTCTGGGTTTTCTCTGGAAACCCTAGCTTTAAATCCTCCGATCTTTTTGGATTTGTGACGGATATATGAGTCTTTTAAGGTTCTCACATGTTTTCCTCAAAAGATTTCTTTGTTTTCAAACAATTTCCTCATTTTCCAGACTAGGGTTTCAAAACCCTTTTGCAAAACGATTTCTTTCTGATTTTTAGCAATTACTGTGATTTTAGCATGTTTAAACATCACCTGGGCTTTTCTTTTTGTTCGATTCATTTTGTTAAGAAACCCTAATAATTCTGGGTTCGATTTGGAAGTTCGAGTTTGTTTGTGATATTGTTTGCGTGTCTCTCATGAACCTCCTGGGCTTTCATGTATGTTCTATGTGCTTCATGCTCTAATTATTTGTTAGGGTTTCTGAATATCTACTGTTCCTTTAACTACTTTCTTAGGGTTTCTCTGATTTTTGTTCAACATGTGCTATTTATCGTTTAATAGGGCCGATTATTCGTTTTATTGATTGTTTCATAATACTCTTTACTGGTTTTGTGTATTCTCCTTAGACCTGCAATATTTTCCTTAAAAATTGTGATTTTATGTATTTTCTCTGTAACTCTTTACTGATTTTGAATTACTTCCTTACTTGTATGATACTTTCTTTAGTTAGTATTGATTCATTGTGATTTTCAATTTCATTCGTGATTCTTGTGACTAATTTCCAGAATTAAAGTTATGCTCTACCTTATTTATGTGCACGAATATGCTGTCAGTTATTTAACATGTACTTTCCTTAATACGTATTAAGTATTTAGTCTTTATTACATGCCACATGATTTTACTACTCCTATTATGGCAAAACCAGTCTTATAATTGATTCCTTTCCTTGTTTGATACAACTTGTACCCGTTTGAACTATAACTCCCTAATTAAAGGGAGTCCGAGTCTTGATTGATTCTGATTGGGTATTTTTCCTATAAGTATGTTAAATTAGTACTTCTTATCTTATTTGCTACCTGCTTTCAAACTATATATAGTCTACTCTCTCATTAGCATAAGACACGAACAAATACTGTTCTGAACTCTCTTACACACACACACACATATTCTCTCTTGTTATTCCTGCTGGTTATTTGCTATTCTCAGTCGGTTGCAAGCCAAGACTGAGTATTATACACTCTATTGCTCTTCACTCTGCACTTATTCTCCTTTAACTAGTATGTTTTCAGTTTAACTTAAAGCATAAAAAACAACATGCATCTTTTAATATTGCAATTCCTTTTGTTTCTATTATGCTTCTACTTGTGATTCTGTTGTCTACCTTGCCATTAGCATGCAAATTTGTTGTTTTATCAATGTGATTATCCTTTTTCCTTTAGTTTCAGCATGTTTTACTGCCTTCTTATATGTTTCACTAGGACTCTGCCTTACCCCTGATCCCAGCACAGTATTGTATTGGGAAAAAAGAGTTTCACACATAAGTCAGCTGTTGACAACTCAGCCAGTCGCGTGGACACAGGAAAACACGACAGCTGGACGTAACTCTTTGAAGAGGTACGGTACAAAGAGGCACGATTCAGTAAACCCACGAACTTATCAGCCACGGGAAATTCAACTTGATCAAAACGGGAGAGAGGCACGATCAGAATGAATCTAGACAAAGCTACGGGCAGATTCAAGGATCCACAAGTGATTACTAGAACGTTATGTAACTGAATCTCTATTACCGTTATCCTTTGTAACGCCTGATTAATGTCATAATTATTCATTAATGAGTAACCATAGCAGGAGTCGTACATTATAAGAATCTCCTATATAAGGGAGGGGAAGACAGCTTGTAAAGGCATCTGATTCTCGAATACAATCAACTTCGATTTTTTGTAATATTGTCTATTATTCATTTTTCCCATTATCTTGATTATTAGTAACCCGTATTCATCTTAAAAATAAGCTTTAGTCAAAGGGTCTAATTCTTTGGTTAAACAAATTGGTTCCGTTACCAGGAATCTGATAATCTTTGTTTACTTTCCAAGTGATATTCTTTGAATTATGTCAAACCCCAAAGACAACAACCAGCAAAGAAGTGGAACCCCAGTTCCATCACCTTCAGGAACCCCACGTGGTTCGAGGGAACAATCCACAGAAAGATCCAATAGCAACCATGGTAATAATGATCAAAATGTGGAACAAGATCATGTAAAGCAAATGATTGCAGAGTATGTGAGCCAAGCTTTACAAGAATTTGCGAGAGGATTACCAGAGCCTACACCCCCAACGCCACCCCCCAATAACACGATCACCATGGAAAATCCTCAATCTGGGTTGGCAAACTCAGGAAGAGGAGATACTCCTAATGAATCTCTCGAAACGAGACCAGGTATATCTAATAACTCAGAATTACAAAATTTACTGCTAACCATGCAGAAACAGATGAAGGAGCAGAACGATCGCATCGAACAAATTCCTGGAGTACCACCTATCATCAAAGGCATCGATGTTGATAGATATTCTCAACAACCTTGGAAGCCAAGTGCGGCACCTTTGCCTATACCCAAGAAGTTTAAAATGCCTGACGTTCCCAAATATGATGGAACAACTGACCCACGCGACCATGTGACTGCTTTCACTACTGGGGTAAAAGGCAACGACTTAACGAAACAAGAGATTGAATCATTCCTTGTCAAAAAATTTGGGGAAACACTTACCAAAGGGGCTCTAACCTGGTATTCTCTTCTCCCTGAAAATTCTATTGACCCTTTTGTTGAGCTTGCAGATTCATTTATAAAAGCACACTCTGGTGCATAAAAAGTTGAGAAGAGAATGGAAGACATATTCAAAATAAAACAAGGAGACACGTAACTACTCTGAGAGTTTGTAGATAGGTTTAACGAGAAAGAATGCAGTTACCCAGGGTGCCTGATAATTGGGCAGCCATGGCATTTGCAAGAAACTTGAATGACAAAAGCTCAGAAGCCACTAGGCGACTTAAGGAGAATCTAAGAGAATTCCCCGCCACAACATGAAACGATGTATATAACAAGTACAACACTAAACTCAGAATAGAAGAAGATATCATTGCTCGTTCGAGAGATGAAGATCATTCCAGATCCAGACGTCCTAAATCAGATAGAAGATCAGGTAAAAACAGATACGATCCTTACTTAGGACCCTCGGGACCCGATATCCGCCCCAGGTTCGAAAATACTAGGTCGAACTATAGACTACAAGGAAGATATGTAATCTCATCCTCGTCTAGATCCAGAAAAGATCGAGATGAACGACCTAGAGGTAGTACTCAAATTGGGGATCATACCTTTAACGTAAGTACTACTGAACTTGTCTCAATATTGAAGAACATGGGAGACAAGTTTAAATGGCTCAAAGAGATGCGGTCAAATCCAAATAGAAGAAACCCAGATCACTGGTGTGAATTTCACAACGATCATGGGCACAAAACTGCGGATTGCAGATTTTTACAAGGTGAAGTAGAAAATTTGTTAAAACAGAGCTATTTAACAGAATTGTTTAGTGATAAAGGTAAACAGACATATATGAGGAACAAGCAGGAGCCCCCAAAGCCTCCTTATCCAAAACAAACCGTTAACGTAATACACGGGGGTGAAGAAGTAAACGGAGTGATTTGCAAAACAACCATAAAGTTCACAATTACACACGGGAAACATGCTCGTGAAGAAGATGATATAACCTTCGATGATGCAGATAACAGCGGAGTAATGCTTCCGCACAACGATGCTCTGGTAATATCTCTACTCATTCATGACAATAACGTGAAAAGAGTGTTGATTGATCCAGGCAGTTCAGTCAACATCATTTTGCTAAGAGTCGTGGAAGAAATGCTACTGGGGAATCAAGTAATCCCAAAAGCACGGGCCATATCCGGGTTTGATAACTCTATGGTTGTAACAAAAGGAGAAATTGAGCTTAACACTTATGCTGAGGGGGTGATCAAAAGAGCTAGGTTCCAAGTCATCGATACTCACATGGCTTATAACGTGATCATTNAAGAAAATAGAGGTGGAAGAATTACGAGATAAGGTAATCTCCCAAACAGGCACGAAAGAAAATACTTACGAGAAGAAGAGTCAAGTTACCATGGAAGGTGTACTATACCACATAGATGCGGATTCCAGACCGAACGTCATTCATGAACCGGAGGAAGATGAGCACATCAAAACAACTACGGAGGAGCTCAAAGCTGTTCCGTTATCTGAAAAAAAACCTGAGCAGAAAGTGTATATAGGCACGAGGCTAAGCCCCACTCGAAGAGGTAAG
>ML317250.1:0-16251 GCA_005239505.1 Nicotiana paniculata
TATATATATATATATATATATATATATATATATATATATATATATATGGGCTCCAGGCTCGATATTTGAGGCCCAGTAGCACTAAACTATTATTAATAATTATGTGTGTCAAATTCAATATTTTTATAACTTTGTGTGTTTGTTTTATAATTTAAATTCATAATTTTTAATAACTTAATTGTACAATTTTTTTTTATATATATATGGGTTCCAGGCTCGATATTTGAGGCCTAGTAGCACCAAACTATCATTAANGCATAATTTTTAATAACTTAATTGTTCAAAGTATATATATGGGTTCCAGGCTCGATATTTAAGGTCCAGTAGCACCAAACTATTATTAATAATTATGTGTGTCAAATTCAATATTTTTATAATTTTGTGTGTTTGTTTTATAATTTAAATTCATAATTTTTAATAACTTAATTGTACAATTTTTTTTTATATATATATGGGTTCCAGGCTCGATATTTGAGGCCTAGTAGCACCAAACTATCATTAATAAGTATGTGTGTCAAATTCAATTTTTTATAATTTTGTGTGTTTGTTTTATAATTTAAATTCATAATTTTTAATAACTTAATTGTACAANATATGAGTTCCAGGCTCGATATTTGAGGCCCAGTAGCACCAAACTATCATTAGTAATTATATGTGTCAAATTCAATATTTTTAATTTTGTGTGTTTTTTTTATAATTTAAATTCATAATTTTTAATAACTTAATTGTACAATTTTTTTATATATATATATGGGTTCCAGGCTCGATATTTGAGGCCTAGTAGCACCAAACTATCATTAATAATTATGTGTGTCAAATTCAATATTTTCATAATTTTGTGTGTTTGTTTTATAATTTAAATTCATAATTTATAATAACTTAATTGTAAGAAGTTTGCATTTTCAACTACCAGTATAATATACTTAAACTAAAGGGATTCTACGCTGAAATACTACACTTTACTACGCTAAAAGACTCTACATTTTACTACGCTAAAAAATAATCTAAACTAAATATAAACAACAAATACATTTTAATCACAAATAAAACACAAAACGGCATGGAAACACAAATATATAAGTCCGGATATTAACAGACAAATTTATTTCACAATTTTATATTTTTTATAAAATACTAATATTTAAGTCCGGATAAATGTAAACATACTAGTTTCGCAAATAAAACACAAAACGAAATAGAACAAATTGAAATCAATTAATATGTATTATTATAAAAGTTTCAACATAAAATAAATCGAAATACCTCGATTTAGTATTTTCGGAAAGCAAATTGATTGAAAATTTGAGTCCGAAAGAGTGAACCCACAATAATAGGATGCTCTACTCCAAAGTGGTACCTACGTTCTACACCTTTTGTGTGACGGGGGACCCAATATTTTTTTTACTGTGACCAGGGGGGACCAGATTTAGAGAGAAAGGTAAAAAAAATGGGGGAGACGATCTGGTGAGGTTGGGGAAGACGAAGAGGATTAAATAAAGCTGGTATAGCGCGTAAAAAAAAGCGATATGTATAGCGTACAAAAGGACTGCGCTATACCTGAGCAGTTTTTTTGTCAGAAGTATAACACACTAATTCTGTGCGCTATACCATAACGGCAAAAGTTACCGTTAAGGTATAGCGCACAAAATTAGTGTGTTATATACACTTTTGTCACTTTTTATTTTATCACCTATTAAAGTTCTTTTTGTCCAAAAAGACAATATTAAGATTCCGCACTCCTTAAAATTGCATAGTTAATATTTTTAAAAAAAAATTATATATGGAGAGGGGATGGGAATAGAGGAGGAAACTACAATATGGTAACAATATTGTGAAAACGTTTTACATTATTGAGTGTATTTTTAATTGATTATTGCAAGTTAATTGTTTTATTTTTTAGGTTACTATATTCCTATTCCTACTGTTAATAAGAGGCAGTTGAGGAGTTTGGGGTCGTAAGGTTATTTTGGGAAATTTTGAGTTGTACTATGTTGTACCAAGTGCTATAGTGTCTGTACTTTTTCCCTTGTGGTCCCTACCTGAACTCCTTTCGCGGAACATGCAACAACTTTAAATGGATATTTGCTAATCACATGGGTCCCACAATAGTGCATAGTAGCTTTTTGATTTTTTGCAACCACGTTTACCGCCTATACCCCAACCCTCTTTTACCTAGTAACAATTTCAGTATTATTTTCTTTGCAAAAATTTATATTATTTGTAGCTGTAAACAATGTATTGTTAATGTCACGATCCGAATTCTCCATCGTCGGGACCGTGATGACGCCTAACATTGAACCCGCTAGGCAAGCCAACGTTAATGTTTATTTACCTTATTCATTTATTTTTAACAGACAACAGGTGATGTACAAATCAGCGGAAATAAAAGTGCGAAAGAAAACAAAGTCTTACAACTTGATTAAATGCCATTATGAAATTCATAATACTAAACCCAGAATTTGGTGTCACAACTTCATGGATTGTCTATGAATACTACATATAAAGGTCTGAACAAAATAAATACATATGTCTCAGAATTAAGAAGAACAAAATGGAAATAAAGAGGGGACAACAAGGCCTACGGATACCTGCAGGACTACCTCGGAATCTCCAAATGGACTGAATGCAGCCTCCTCACTCTACGGTCCGTAGGGTCCTGTACCAGGATCTGCACGAAAGTGCAGAGTGTAGCATCAGTACAACCGAACCCATGTACGAGTAAGTATCGAGTCTAACCTCGGCGAAGTAGTGACGAGGCTAGGACACGACAATCAATTAAACCTGTGCAGTTTAATCATATACGGAGAAAATAATAACAACAAAAAATAAGCAGCTAAATACAAAGAAAGGGGAACATGCTGAGGGGAGGAAATATCAAATGATGGAAATAACGAAGTAAAGCAACAAATTAGATATCAATTTAAACAACAGAAGTAACAACACAAAAACAACTGCACGACATCACCTTCATGCTTTTACTCTCATCCTCACCAAATAATAAATAGAATGCACGGCATCACCCTTTGTGATTTTACTCTCATCCTCACAATAAATCAATAGAAACGGCACGACATCATCCTTCGTGCTTTTAAATTCATAACATGGCACGACATCACCCTTCGTGCTTTTATTCTCATCCTCACAATATCATACACGGCATCACCCTTCGTTATTTACACTCTTCCTCATCCAAACAAATCAATAACATCAATCCGGCAGGAAATCAACAATATAAAATAATAATAAGAACTATAACGTCCCGACAAGGGAGCCAACAATAGAATCAATATCATCCCGGTAAGGGAAACATCTATAACCAATCTCACCTAGTTATTCAATTTCATGAAATAATTCTCAACTTGAACCAATACTCGACAATGATCAATACCAAGGAAACTTATACCAACATGAATAATCATCAAATTAAACTCGAGTAATGTTTAATGAAAAATCACATAAAGTTCAATATTCGATGCACGAGCATGCTTGACACCAACGTATAGATACTCGTCACCACACCTATATGTTGCACATTATACTAACACGTAGAAATTAAGACACAATACCTATTCCCTCAAGCTAAGGTTAAGCCAAACACTTACCTCGAATTCCACGACCAAACTCAAGCCTCAATTACTGCTTTCCCTTTAGAATTCGCCTCCAATTCAACTGTATCTAGACATAATCAACTTAATAATATCAATAAATGCTAAATAATTCAAGCCCAATGCTTAATTATGAGTTTTCTATCATTCTTCCCAAAAAGTCAAAAATCGACCCCGAACCGGCTTGGTCAAAACACGAGGTTCGGACCAAAACCCGATCACCTATACACCCACGAACCCGAATATATAATTAGTTTCAAAATTCGACCCCAAATCGAGGTTTAAATTCCTAAATTGGTAAAATCCCTAATTCTCCTAAAATCCCTAATTTCTATCCTTCAAGAACAAGATTTAGGCCTAGAAATCTAATGGGTATTAATGGAAAATGAAGAAAACGAGTTTAAGAACAACAAACCTAGCACTTGGTGGTGAAATACCTGTTCAAAAATGTAAAGACCCGTAAAATTTCATGGCTAAAAATAATGCCCAAATAGGTTCCCGTGTTGTTATAACTGTAGAAATTCTTAAAACAGACCCTTTTTGAGTAAAAAGTACCCCAGGACTTAAAAGATATAATTTTCTAGATTTGCGCAGGTTTGCGGTCCACTATGCGATCGCATATCAGGTATGCGGACCGCATAGGGGTCGCATACCTGGACAGTTTGCTGTCCATTTTTAGGACAGCTATGCGACCTAGAATGCGATCGCATTTCACGAATGCGGGCCGCATAGTTGTCGCATTCTTGCACCTTGACTTTTGCGGAGGGAGTTATGCGACGCACTATGCGATCGCATAACAGGTATGCGGACCGCATAGTGGTCGCATACCTGGGCAGTCTACTTTTCTTTTTGGCCCATTTGAGGGCCATTTATGCGACAGGAATGCGGACCGCATAGAAGGAATGCGATCGCATTCGCATTCCTGACCGCATTTGTGCTTCGGTACTGTTAAATTTCTAATTTTATACCCGACCCTCAGTTCATTAAAACACCTACCCATTTCATTTTACGCTCATTTTCTGATAAATTAGAGAGAGGAGAGAGTGGGTTCTAGAGAGAGAGTTTCATCTTCGTCAAATTTTTTCCTCCATCACTACTCAGGCCTGGAATTGAACAAGTAGGACACCGTTTTCTTCACTACAAGAGGTAACTTTCTACCCCATCAACCTAAATTTCCATATTTTTGTTAAAGTGAAAAATGGTTAGGAGAGTTCATGAAGATGGGGGTATGAGTCTTGCATGCATGTACCCAACTAATCATAATCTAGTAAAAGGAAATGGGTTAGAGTAATCTTTCACTAAAAAGAGGCCATTCAACCTAAAGGAACACCTAGTGTTTGATAGAATGCTCGAGTGAGTTCAAGACATGATCATTATTCCTAATTCTAAGTTCAATTATGCCACATTGTGAACTAGATTGAAGGTGCTAGAAGTTCCGGTGAATTATGGTAGAAAATTAAAGGGGAATTCCGATTCAAGGTATGTATGGCTAACTTTAATCTTTATAGAGTTACCTTGTTGGTGTCCGAGTACACAGTATGAAATTCTTGCTTGAGCATATGTGAATTGATCATCCTGCTGTGTCGAGTTGTACGAGTTGATTCTCTGATTTTTTTCTTAAGTCAATTACCATGCTAATTGAGATTATGAAGGGTTATTCTTTGTGCTCATCTTACCATGTGTAAGGTTCGTTAAATGTTCGAATATGTAAACATGGCAGTATGTGCTATTAAATTAAAGAATGTTAACGTACTCTAATGTGGAAAGGTATCTAATTGCTAAGGGCCGAGTGTGGCAAATGATGAAAAGAAACTGTGGATTGATTTAATTGAGTTAAATAAGAATGGCATCACCATATGTGAATTACTGTTTGCTAAGGATTATTGTATCTTGACTTCATATAGTTGTTGGTTGATATGAACTTATGCTCTTGATGATGAAGATCCATGTGATATAATTGTTGGTTTTGTTGCTATGAATTGTGAACGTACGGTGGGATCGGGTTGCTCGCTGCAACACGAAGTAATAAGGGTGAGATGTGATTGTACGGTGGGATCGGGTTGCGCGCCGCAAAACGAAGTAATAAGGGTGGAGAGGTAATAATGGTGAGATAAGAATGTACGGTGGGATCAGGTTGCGCGCCGCAATAGATGAATAATTGAAATGAGTAATTGTGCAATCTCCATTTGTAACTTTCTGTATATCTGTGTGGTTACCCTGACTGGCTTCCAATTGTGTATTGTGTGATTCTACTTGGAATAAAAAATTTTCATACATGCTAATACTATTCAATGGTACTAACGTCCCTTTTGCCTGGGGCGCTACATCTTTTATATGGATGTAGGTGCTTCCGCAGCAGGTAGCTCAGACCGCCGATAATGGTGTTTTCCCTTCGTACCTTCAGCAGATCCGGTGAGCCCCACTTCCTCTCGAAGCCGTGTGTAGTCTATATCCCCTCTTTTGTATATGCTATGTCTTTTAAGGTAGAGCCAGGGCCTTGTTGCCGGCAAGTATTGTGTAAAACCTTAGTACTCTTAGAGGCTCCGTAGACATGATGTGGGTTGTACATATATGTATTTTGGGCAGTAAATATGTTCATTATAATCGTGGTCCGAATCGGAACTATTGTATGTTTTGTGATTATCAAATGTTGAAATGATAAAGGATGAAATGAACTCAAGTAGTAGATTCATGTTTAAATTCTAAATTGCTAATTCATGAGGAATAAGGTATATTGTAAACACGGGGTAACGCGTTGGGTAGGAAAGGCAATCTAGGTCTGCTTGACCGGGATCACCCGGTTAGGTGCCGGTCTCGTCCCTCAGTTTTGGGGCATGAAAAAAAATCGCCCCTAAGCTTCCTTGGTTTTGAAAATTTGAAGTTATGGCTAAAATATCATTTTTCTACTGTTTTAAGTGCTAGGCGACAATACTCAGTGCGCTCGCGTGAGCACTTGACACGTTCGCGAAGGGCAGCCTATTAGAGGACTTATGCGATCGCAGGAGGAGTTGTGCGTTCGCGAAGGCTTATCCTTGCCCCGCCTTCGCGTTCGCGTATAAGGGGTCGCGTTCGCATAGCTCTCCTAGGTTCCTGGCCACCCCCCCTATAACTTTGCGTTCGCGATTGATCTGGTGCGTTCGCGTAAAGTAATTTCCTAATGCTCTGCATTCGTACCCCGGGTCTATGCATTCGCATAGAGCAAATCCCAGCCCCAACCCCACTTACTCTTCGCGTTCGCGTGGGTTACCACGCGTTCACATAGAATAATTTTTCAGACACCAGAAACAGAATTCTCACCAGATTTTTCTAAGTCCAAACCACTCTGACACCTATCCGAAACTTACCCTAGCCCTCGGGGCTCCAAACCAAACATGTACACAACCTTAAAAACATCCTACATACTTACTCGTGCGATCAAATCGCCAAAATGACATTTTAAACAACGAATTTAGCACAAAAATCAAAGGAAAATCTAAGAACTTCCAAAGTTTCAAATTTCACAACTACAGGTCCGAATCACGTCAAATGACCTCCGTTTCTTACCAAATCTTACAAGCATCACTCAAATATCATATTAAACCTGTAGCGGACTCCGGAACCAAAATACGGGCTCGATATCATCAATTTTAAATATAATCAAATTTCCAAAAACTCTTATAATCTCAGTAAAATAATTTCTTTCAAAAATTTATTTCTCGGGCTTGGGACCTCGGAATTCAATTCCGGGCATACGCCCAAGTCCCATATTTTCCTACGGACCCTCCGGGACTGTCAAATTACTGGTCCGGGTCCGTTTACCCAGAATATTGACCGAAGTCAACTTAAATTCAATTTTAAAGGAAAAATTAGCATTTTCCTCAGTTTTTCGTATAAAAGCTTTTCGGATATACGCCCAGACTGTGCATGCAAAACGAGGTGAGATAAAAGGAGGTTTTCAAGGCATCGGAACACAGTTTTGACTTATAAAATGAGAGATGACTTTTTGGGTCATCACAGTCTCCACCTCTAAAACAAACGTTCGTCCTCGAACGGACATAGAAAAGTACCTGAATCGGGGAAAATATGGGGATACCGGCTCCGCATATCGAATTCGGACTCCCAGGTAGCTGCCTCGGCAGGCTGACATCTCCATTGAACACGAACGGAAGGACAACTCTTCGATTTCAACTGACGAATCTGCCGGTCTAATATGGCTACCGGCTTCTCCTCATAGGTCAAATCCTTGTCCAACTGGACACTGCTGAAGTCTAACACATGGGCTGGATCGCCGTGATACTTCCGAAGCATAGACACATGAAAAACTGGATGCACGGCTAATAAATTTGGTGGCAATGCAAGTCTGTAAGCCACCTCTCCCACTCTATCAAGGATCTCAAAAGGACCGATATACCTAGGGCTTAGCTTGCCCTTCTTCCCAAATCTCATCACGCCCTTCATGGGTGACACCCGAAGAAACACCCGCTCTTCGACCATGAATGCCATATCACGAACTCTGCGGTCGACATAACTCTTCTACCTGGACTGAGATGTACAAAGTCTATCCTGAATGATCTTAACCTTATCCAAGGAATCTTGCATTAAGTCCGTACCCAACAACCGAGCCTCTCCCGGCTCAAACCATCCAACCGGCGACCGACACCACCTACCATATAATGCCTCATAGGGAGCCATCTGAATGCTCGACTGATAGCTGTTGTTGTAGGCAAACTCAGCTAATGGAAAGAATTGATCCCAAGAGCCTCTAAAGTCAATGACACAGGCTCGTAGCATATCCTCCAAAATCTGAATAGTACGCTCGGACTGTCCGTCCGTTTGAGGATGAAATGTTGTGCTCAACTCAACCCTCGTGCCCAACTCACGCTGAATTGCCCTCCACAAATGCGAGGTAAACTGCGTACCTCGGTCAGATATAATAGACATGGGCATACCATGAAGACGAATAATCTCCCTAATGTACATCTCTGCCAATCTCTCCGAAGAATATGAAACTGCCACAGAGATGAAATATGCTGACTTGGTCAGCCTATCCACAATAACCCATAGTGCATCAAATTTGCTCTGAGTCCATGGGAGCCCAACAACGAAATCCATGGTGATACGCTCCCACTTCCACTCAGGAATCTCAATCTGCTGAAGCAATCCACCATGCCTCTGATGCTTGTACTTAACTTGCTGACAATTCAAACACCGAGCTACATATTCCATAGTATCCTTCTTCATCCTCATCCACCAATAGTGCTGCCGCAAATCCTGATACATCTTTACGGCGCCCGGATGAATAGAGTACCGGGAACTATGGGCTTCCTCTAAAATCAACTCACGAAGTCCATCCACATTGGGCACACAAATACGACCCTGCATCTGTAAAACCCCCATCGTCACCAACTGTAACCTGCTTGGAACCACCGTGCTGAACCATGTCCCTAAGGACACACAAATGAGGATTATCATACTGCCAATCTCGAATACGGTCAAATAATGAAGAGCGAGCAACTGTATAAGCTAGAACACGACCGGACTTGGAAACATCCAATCTCATGAACCGATTGGCTAAAGCCTGAACATCTAAAGCAAGCGGTCTCTCCCCGACCGGAATGTAAGCAAGGCTACCCATACTGGCTGACTTCCTACTTAAAGCATCGGCCACCACATTGGCCTTCTCTGGATGATATAAGATGGTGATGTCATAGTCTTTCAACAGCTCCAACCATATCCTCTACCTCAAATTCAACTCTTTCTGCTTGAACAAATATTTCAAACTCTTATGATCTGTGAACACCTCACATGACACGCCATATAGATAATGTCTCCAAATCTTCAGCGCGTGGACAATGGCTGCTAACTCCAAGTCATGAACTGGATAATTCTTCTCGTGGATCTTCAACTAACGCGAAGCATATGCAATAAACTTGCCATCCTGCATCAACACTACACCAAGTCCAACCCGAGATGCATCACAATACACAGTATATGGCCCTGAACCTGTGGGCAAAACCAACACCGACGCCATAGTCAAAGCTGTCTAGAGCCTCTGGAAGCTCACCTCACACTCCTATGACCACCAAAACTGGGCACCCTTCTAAGTCAACCTGGTCATCGGGGCTTCAATAGACGAAAACCCCTCCACAAACCGACAGTAATAGCCCACCAAACCCAAGAAACTCCGGATCTCTGTAGCTGATGTGTGTCTAGGCCAATCCTTGACCGCTGAAATCTTCTTTGGATCCACCTGAATATCCTTCGCTGATACAGCATGACCCAGGAATGCAACTGAACTCAACCAAAACTCACATTTCAAAAACATAACATATAATGACTGTCCTTCAGAGTCTGGAGAACGACTCGAATGTGCTGCTTATGCTCCTCCCTGCGAGAATAAATCAGAATATCATCAATGAAGACAATCATGAAGGAATCCAGATAAGGCCTGAACACTCGGTTCATCAAGTCCATGAACACTCAGTTCATTCGATGTCCCTAAGATGCTGGGGCATTTGTCAACCCGAATGACATCATTAAGAACTCATAATGCCCGTACCGAGTGCAAAAAGCTGTCTTAGGGACATCGGATACCCTAATCCTCAATTGATGGTAACTAGATCTCAAATCAATCTTCGAAAATACCTTAGCACCCTGAAGCTGATCAAACAAGTCATCAATCCTCGGAAACGGATACTTATTCTTGATGGTAACCTTGTTCAACTACCGGTAATCTATACACATCCTCATCGACCCATCCTTCTTCTTAATAAACAACACCGGCGTACCCCAAGTAGAGACACTAGTCCTAATAAAGACTTTATCAAGAAAGTCCTGCAACTGTTCTTTCAATTCCTTCAACTCTGGCGGGGCCAAACGATATGGCGGAATAGAAATGGGCTGAGTGCCCGAAGCCAAATCAATGCAAAAGTCAATATCCCTTTCAGGTGGCATACCCGGCAGCTCTGTAGGAAAGACCTCTGGAAACTCACGGACAATGGGGACAGACTCCATAGAAGGAACCTCGGCACTAGAATCATGAACATAGGCCAAATAAGCCAAACACCCCTTCTCGACCATACGCCAAGCCTTCATATATGAGATAACCCTGCTGGAAGAATGACCAGGAGTCCCACTCCACTCCAGTCGAGGCAACCCTGGCAATGCTAAGGTCACGACCTTAGCATGATAGTCTAGTATGGCATGATAAGGCGACAACCAATCCATCCCTAAAATACATCAAAATCTACCATATCAAGGAGTAGAAGATCTACATTGGTCTCCAGACCACCAATAACCACTACACACGATTGGTAGACATGATATACCATAATAGAATCACCCACCGGTGTAGACACATATACAAGAATACCCAGTGAATCACGTGGCATGACCAAATAAGGAGCAAAGTAAGATGACACATAGGAATATGTGGACCCTGGATCAAATAAAACCGAAGCATCCCTGCTGCAAACTGAAACCATACCTGTGATAACTGCATTGGAGGCCTCAGCCTCAGGTCTGGATGGAATAGCATAACATCGGGGCTGGGCCCCACCAATCTGAACTACATCCCTGGGACGGCCTCCTGCTGGCTGACCTCTACCTCTAGTAGTCTTGCCTCCACCTTTAACTGCCTAACCTCCACCTCTAACACCTCGACCCCCACCTCTGGCTGGCTGAGCGGGTGGTGGAACACCTGGTGCGGGAACCATGGCACGAGAACCCTGGTGCTGAGAACTGCTCGAGGCTCGAGGGAAAAATCTAGCAATGTGCCCCGGACCACCACAAGTATAACAAGATCTCGACTGTTGAGACTGCTGGCCCTAAAACTGACCCTGACGATTTGAGTAACCACCCTGAAAACTCTGGAGCGGCGCTGCACTGATAAGAGCTGGTGGTGCATTGTAGGGAAACTGGTCAGAATACTGCATGTGGGAACCACGACCACCTAGAGAACTGCGAGAAACCTGAAGTGCTGACTGAAACGGCCTAGGAGGATGGCCCCTACCAAAAGAATCCCTACCTCCAGATGAGACACTACTGAATCGGCCAAAATGACGAGGCCTCTTGTCAGACCCCTGACCACTCCCGTGTGATAGAACCATCTCGACTCGTCTGGCCACATTGGCTGCATCCTGAAAGAAAATATCACTCCCTGCCTATCTAGCCATCTGCAATCTGATCAGCTGAGCTAGTCCCTCAATAAACCTCCTCACCCTCTCTCAGTTGGTGAGAAGTATCATAATAGCATGACAGGAAAAGGTAATGAATCCGGTCTCATACTGAGTGACGATCATAGAACCCTGCTGGAGACGCTCAAACAACCTCCGATAATCCTCTCTCGGAGTAATAGGGAGAAACTTCTCCAGAAACAAATTGGAGAACTGGGCCCAAGTCAAAGGCGGTGATCCAACAGGTCTAGCCAAACAATAATCTCTCCACCAGGTCTTGGCGAGACTTGACAGATAAAAGGAGCAAAGTCGACCCCATTGGTCTCTACTATCCCCATGTTCCGTAGAACTTTGTGGCAGCTATCCAAGTAGTCCTGGGGATCTTCTGAAGATGCGCCACTATAAGTAGTAGTGAACAACTTGGTGAACTGGTCCAACCTCCACAAAGCATTAGCAGACATAGTTGCTCCATCACTGGTCTGAGCCACAATACCCGACTGAACTGCCCCAACTGTCTGAGGTGCTGGAATCTGGAACTGAGAAGCCAACTACTCCGAAGTGCGAGTAGCAGGAGTCTGGGATCCTCCCCCAGCCTGAGAGACGGCTGGTGATGTAGGAAGTAAACCTGCCGGAGCAACACTCTCCATGAGGTCCACTAGACGGACCAGAGCATCCTGGAGTACCAGGGTGGCAATGAACCCCTCGAGAACCTGAGCTGGTCCAACCGGGACTGTGGCAGGAACCTCATCAGCAAACTCTACCTGAGGCTCCACCACTGGGGCTGCTGCTCTAGGCTGAGCTATGCCCCTGCCTCGGCCTCATCCTCGGACCCTCGTAGGAGCTGCAACTGGAGACTCGAGCTGCTGATCAGTGGATGAAGAAGCACGTGTTCTCTCCATCTGCGAGAGAATACAGTAGAAATTCAATTAGTGTTGAGAAGTCAAATCGCACGACAGAGAAGAATAAATGTGAAGTCATTACTAAACTCTGTAGCCTCTGGGGGATAAGCACATGCGTCTCCGTACCGATCCCTCAGACTCTACTAAGCTTGTCCGTGAATTGTCACAAGATTTTTCTAAGTCCAAACCACGCCGACACCTATACGAAACTTACCCGAGCCCTTGGGGCTTCAAACCAAACATGTACACGTGCAATTAAAAACATCATACGGACTTACTCGTGCAATCAAATCGCCAAAATAACATTTTAAACAACGAATTTAGCATAAAATCTCAAGAACTTTCAAAGTTTCAAAGTTCACAACTACGGCTCCGAATCACGTCAAATGACCTCCGTTTCTTACAGAATTTTAAAGGCATCACTCAAATACCATATTAAACCTGTACCGGGTTTCGAAACTAAAATACGGGCCCGATACCATCAATTTTAAATATAATCAAATTTCTAAAAACTCTTATAATCTCAGTAAAATAATTTCTTTCAAAAATTCATTTCTCGGGCTTGGGACCTCGAAATTCAATTCCAGACATACGCCCAAGTCCCATATTTTCCTACGGACTCTTCGAGACAGGCAAATCATGGGTCCGGGTCCGTTTACCCAAAATGTTGTTTTAAAGGTAAAATTAGTATTTTCTCAGTTTTTCATATAAAAGTTTTCCGAATATACGCCTGGACTGTGCACGCAAAATGAGGTGAGATAAAAGGAGGTTTTTAAGGTCTCAGAACACATTTTTGACTTATAAAATGAGAAATAACTTTTTGGGTCATCATAGTTAAGTCTCAGAATCCAAATTCATTTTTATGTTCTTTGCAAAGCTTTTCATGATGCCTTCGATTATTTTGAATTTAATCTTTTAAATTAATGTTTTTACTATCCAAACTTATTTCTCACGTAAAAATGATCATCTTGTTAACTTTTCAATTCCAAAATTATTATTCATTCAAATTTAAGGTCAATTTTGTTTGACTCGAGAAAATAACAGTGTACGAATCTAATACAGTGGAGATAATACAAAATATTTATGCAATAAAGAAAATAGCTTTTCTTAATAATAGATTACTGCAAAAATATACAACATCATACAAACCTAATATTGTAGAAGTAATACAATATGTTCATTTCCAAAGAAGCAAATATTTTTTATTCAACAATTTTTAATAAAAGTAAAATTGAATTATGCACATATAGTGATATGAATATTAAATTCGAAAATAAACAATAAGCAGCCAATGATTTACTGTAATATTGTTGGACGTATTAGCTATTTTACAATAACATTAAAGATAGATTCTATAGCAAAGTAGAAGATCATATACATTATTCTAATATCATTAAAAAAAAAGGAGCAAGGGCTTACTGATTTTTTATAGTAGAATAAAAAAGAGAAAGAAGGATTTAATTGGAATCTAGAGGGAAAAAAAGATAAAATGATGAAATACTACTTAGGTACCTATTTAATTATAGGAATATCATAGAATTGAATTATGATATTAATGAAAGGAAATTATTACCACACTGAAAATATAAAATAAAAATTAAATATTTTGAGCATTATATCATGTCATTGTCATTCTTACAAAGACAACGAGAATAATATAATTAAATCTTAATATATATTTTAGTCGCATTTTATTATATATCCTTAATAAATTGCCTAACACAAGTTAGTTTATGTATAATCTTGTAGAGTTTGAATTCAAATTTTTTGTAGCGTTCAATAATATTGGATTAAGGTTTAAAAAAAAAATTCGATATTGAAACTAAAAAGAGTGTGCATTATGTTTATACATGAACTTGACTTTAATACTAAAATTTTGTGACTGAAAATATTGGTTTTAATTAAGTTTGATAGTAAATTTATACTGTCGGTAGTTTCTTGCCAATATTGTAGGTATATATGATTCATTATTGTTCTGAATATAAATCTAGTTCATATAAGTCTATATTTATTTCATAGATTATCCTTTTTGTATCATTATCTATATTTTTTAGAATATGTAAGATGAGTATCTTATAACTAAAGTCATTATCCAATAAGTATGTATTCATTTTGTCATCTGTTTTGCTAAACATATTCCCTATAATCTCTATGCATATTATCCTTGTTCATCACAGCATAATAAGTTATTTTTATTCATCTTTTCTGGTCACTATCATGCTTTTCTGCTTCAATCAGTTACCCTAACAACGCCTCAACTTTGTTTACTCCCCTGAACGGCTTCTTTGCCTATTGGTTTCAACCTTAGGATGACATAGTCTGGGCTTACCTACTCTCAGCATATTTTCATGGCAAACTTTCTCAAGATGAAATTTATAACAGTACTATAGCATGATGAACAATTATAATTTGCAAGAGATTCTAAGGAATATAGTAATTTAGCTATTCATAATTAAAAAATGATATACCTGTTCTTGTTTATTTTCGGTATCTCCTTTTTGTTGACTCATAGTTTTCTTGGTTTTTATCTCTGTCGGTAGGTTTTCTGAATGCTCCATAGTTAGAAAAATATGTAATTATTTAGAGTTGGGAGTTGGAAGAGAGGAGTGCCGATTCTGCCTTTCTTCCTCCTTCCTTTCTCCTTATATACAAAGCAAAACAAACTTAAAAGACTTGACTACCCTTACACTTGGGTGGTCTAAATTAAAAGAAAGAAAAGATAAAGTGGTCCGTCCTTTTCTATACAGGTGGACGTTCCATATTAAAAGAAAGAAAAGTAAAGGCGCTAACTGTTGCCTTTACGACTAAAAACTAAAATACAAACTACTTTTCTTTTACATTATTGTAAGCGGACAAATTTCTTTATATCCTTGTCAGCTTTATGTCTCTTTTGTAGATGCTTTTCCTTTATGTCATTGTCCATATGTTTTTCGCTATCTGCCATTTTGTATGTCTTCATCGTTATCTCTTTGGCTGTTATTTTGGTACGTTACTCCATTTGAACTGTGGGAATAACATTATCTTCTCCCTGGCATATGTCTTCATCGTTATCTCTTTGGTTGGTATTTTGGTACGTTACTCCATTTGAACTGTGGGAATAACATTATCTTCTCCCTGGCACTTGGAATAATTATGCTCCGGATATCTTTGTCCTATAATTTTACAGTATCTGACTAGTAATTCCTTTGATATGAAATTGGGTCTTAATGCCCTAATTTTACAGTATTTTACATATCTTTTTCTCTGTATTCTCGTGAGTTAGAATATATCATTGTTTGATCTCGTGTGTAGTAGCTCCAAACTGAGTTTCCATTAAGGTAATTGTTTACTAGTTCGCTCAAGATAGTAGATACGCCAATAATTCTTTTGTTAGCGTAAAAATCTGGTATCTCGTCTTTTGTTATCTCTAGCTGTGTACCTATGTCCTCTGGGATGATCATTTCTCGTGTTACTCCTATCTTGATTATCTGGATAACAGGTTTTATTTCATTAAACAATATCTCTGCTGGGGCAGTATATGATTTGATAAAGAATAATGTTCCTTTTGTTATCCTTTTATAGTTCAAGAATGCTTTATGTAGCTCCGGGATAGTT
>ML317251.1:0-46179 GCA_005239505.1 Nicotiana paniculata
GCCCCCCTAACGCCAGGGGGGGCTGGCGTTATGGCCCTAACGCCCCCTAACGCCAGGGGGGGCCAGGCCTTATGGGGTAAACTCCCCCCTAACGCCAGGGGGGCAGGCTTTATGGGGCAAACGCCCAACTATCGCCCGGGCGTCTCCTTTTGCGTATTTTTGACGTATTTGCATCCCTTTAGCTCCGTTTCCATTTCCAATTCACCTACACATGAAATAAACTCCATTAAGCACATAACAAGTGTAATTTTATCATTAATGCGCATAAAATTTAAGGTATATCACATGTTAAACTATGCAATTTAATCTCGCATCAAATATCTTCAAATTCCAAGCTATGCTGTCGTCCCCCACTTTGCGACTGCTCGACTTCCGCTTCTTACACCTGGCCTCCTAGAAATGGAAACACAAGAATATTTAAAACATTTNGACTTCCGCTTCTTACACCTGGCCTCCTAGAAATGGAAACACTACCTAGCCTCACTTCAGGATCATTCTCTGTATCTCTCAAACCAGCATATCACCATAACTTCAAGCTCTCCGAAGATCATCTTTCTCTAGCTGCCTTTATTATCAACATTATCCGGTACTGAACCACCACACCTCACGGCCTCTGCCTACCGCATTCTTCAATACTTTTTCTCCATGCTCTGACCCGACGCAACCGAAGAAACCATAGCACTGACAAACCTAACACATTCTATTCGATCAATGATGACGAGTTCACGTCACAGGTGCATATCCCACCTCACTTAAAGACACCAAGTCTTATTACTTTATCAACCCCAATCGGACCATTCATAATCCAAATGCCTTTCCTCTACCGGAACTAAAATGCCGAAATCTTGAAATCACACTCTGAGAAGACCTCCCTTCAAACCATTCATCACCCCCCAACATACGGGAAACCATTCTATCATCATATCGACATCGCGCGATAACCAATCGCAAGCATCATCACTACCTGAGCATAGCCTTAAGGCTCTCAGAAACAGAGCTACTGAGCTGAAATAACATATTATTCTTTTGCAGGGCCATAACAACAGCACCAACCAATTACACATGGAAACATCTCAAATTACATTTGTAGCACCATTTCAATTCCTCAAATTTTCTGATTCATAGCAAGCGCTTCGCGACGCGTAAGATTGAGTAAAAATAAACATATGCATAAGCCTCAAAGGAATCAAATCGCACGATGAGGAGTTAAGAAGGGTAGTACTCCTAACAACCCTGTGGCCTCTTGAAGATAAGTACAGACGTCTCCATACCTATCCATAAGACTCTACTAGACTTGCTTATGCCTCATGAGACCTAAGGGAACCTAGAGCTCTGATACCATGTTTTCATGACCAAAATCCATAAGGTCTGATGGCGCCGTACATCATTGTCGAGCAAGCCAATCATTAATTAATTGAAACAATTTTCTGTTTTAACATTTATGAAAAATATTTCCTTTCACTTGATTACATGTTAACTAAATAAAATCGGTTAAGTAAAAAATGGTTTGAATATTACACTTTAGCAAATATATCCCAACACATCCCAGAACCCGGTGTCACAAGTACATGAGAAATTTCTAAGAGTTTTACAATTTCTACAAAGCTTGTCCGAAATACAAGTGGACAAGGAAATTAAAATAATGTAATACAGTATGAGGGAGACTCTGTCAGCTGCGGGTCGCCTCCGGATGATGCAGCTCGTCTAGGTCTCCAATCCTCCACATCGGTATGAAAGTACCTGTGAAATAACATGCACATCAAGTGTAGCATGAATAAAAAAATAGCGTGTACTCAGTAAGTCGCTCGCCTAACCTCAGAGAGGTAGTGACGAGAGGTCAAATTAGACACTTGCTAAAGGTCAATTTAGAATATTCAAGTGTGACACTAAGCATGACTATCATAGGAAATTTATTAAAATCAAGAATAAATATTATCAACTCCGTTCACATTTAACACTTTATATCTTCGTCATATTAATAATAATTAATCAACATGGGTGATTTAATCGAATAACAATTTATCAACGGGAAGGAACAAATTCTTCCAAAAATTTTAATAACTTTAAATCTCTATCATTTCAATTGACAATTAAAATTCCAGGCCAGTTCTAAGGCAAAAATCATAGCAACTACACAGTAAATATCATGGGCAAGCAATGCCGAGGGACGAACGACGCGGACCAACAATAATAAACTGTGCACTGCCAAGGGTCGAACGACTCGAACCATAGATGCATCTATCTGTCCCGCTCGTGAATCGATCATGCGACGCGGTTATACATACAAATAATAAGGCTAGTCTGCTCGCGAATCATACCTACGACTCAGTTGCTCAAATTTACACATATCCACATAATAAATCCGTATTTTTATCAAGCAGTTTTTCTCAGGAAAGTGGTAAAATTCATCTTTAAGAGACATGAAGTATAGCTTTTAAATATTTGTTTTGAAACTCATTTTCCAAGTTTAATGATATTCCAAAATACAACCCTAACAGGCATACTATTGTCCACGGAGGAATCAATTCTCTTTCTAGATGATTAAGAAAATGAACTCTAGTATTCTTTTAGACATTCAATTACGATTTCGATTATATTGGCAGTTTAATGGTACAAGCAGGATCACAGGTACAACATGTAAGGCATGCTAGTAGGTCCTAGACTACCCGGACATGGCATAATAGTAGCTACGCACGGACTCCCATCATCTCGTGCGTACATATCCCCCCAAGATAATAACACATACTTAATTAATTCACCTAGGGGGACAATTCCCTCTCACAAAGTTATAAAGGAGACTTATCTCGCTCCGAAATTCCATAACCGGCTTCCAAGCCCTTCCGACGACTCCAACGGATGCACAACGCCCCAAAACTATCCAAATCACGTCCGATTGCCCTAAATTTTGCACACAAGTTGTATTCGATATTACGGACCTGCTCCAACTTTCAGAATTGCATTCCAACCTCGATATCAAAATTTCCACTTCCGATCAGATTTCTCAAAAACCTTCAATTTCTATCTTTAGCCAAATGACTTCAAAATGACCTCCGGACATCCGAATTCACTTCCGATCGCGCTCACAACTCTAGAATCACCATACAAAGATATTCCCAGACTCAGAATCCCAAACAGACATCAACATCACTGAAATGCGTTTCAAGCCAAACTTAAGAAATTCCTTCAAAAATGCTAACTTCCACAATATGCATCGAAACGCTCCCGGGTTATCTAAAGCCCGATCTTGACATACGCCCAAGTTCGAAATCATCGTACGAACCTGCAGAAACCTTCAAATCCTTATGCGGAGGTCTTTTCCTCAAAATTCCACTCTTAGTTGATTTTTCCAACTTAAGGCTTCTGAAATGAGAATTTTCTTTCCAAATTAACTCTAAACTTTCCGGAATTCAATTCCGACCAAACCTACAAGTCATAATACCTGAAATGGAGCTGCTCACGACTTCAAACTGCTGAACGACGCGCTAGAGCTTAAAACGACCGGTCGGTTCGTTACACTTCTTCACTTCATTTTTGAAAATCCGATGCATATGTGAATGCCACCCAAATTCAAGATGTATTGATTTATACGTCTTTTATACTTTATATATCAAGTATCACTCTAATTCAAATTATATTTTTATGTATATAATTGTTGTATATTTATTTGTGAAGTGTCATCTTATTTAAGATGTATTTTTAATGTATATTTCAAATACATTTTATATGTCAAGTGCCATTTTAATCCAAGATATTTTTTTTATGTATATTTTTTTCTGAATTTATATGCCATCTTAATTAAATTTAAGATGTATTTTTTATGTATATTTCACATGTCTACGTGTCATCTTAATTGAAGATGTATTTTTTTATGTATATTTTATACGTGTTAATTCAGTGTATATTTTTTATATATACGTTTTGTATATGTTAACATATATTATTATCGAAGTAAGATCTTTACGTAAAGAAGGAAGAAAAAAGGAAGATAAAAATCTAAGAAAGATAATTAAAAAGAAAATGAATGGGACAAATTTAGAAAATATATTGGCTTCGGCAGAAAACAAATTAAGAAGATGAAAAAAAGAAGGAAAGTTAATATATAAAGAAAAAAAAGGCATGATTTTTGTGCAAAGAATTATTGACTTTTCATTCAAATTGCTTATGTTTAAGGATTATAATTAATATTCCTATTTTAGTGGAAGTGTGTGCTACAAATATAAATATTTTCCTGCCATAACTATAATATTGGGTTTCATACTAAGAATTTGTTATATTTCCTTTAAACTATGACATTTATGTAAAGTTCCTCCAATTCTTTACGTGGGATAGATTGGGAAGAAAACTATGTTTAACTAGATCGATCTTATGTAAGTTGAGTCAAAATCTTGTTGAGACGTTCAATCACTCAATGAGCAAATAGCTTTTTGCATCTAGGACCATTCGATTATTTGTGTTTATCTTAGACGGACACTGAGATTATAGGTGAAAGTTCACGCGTTGTTCGACTTTGGTAAAAGCAAACATGTAATTAAACTCTAGAAAAATTTTAAGAAATAAATTTAAAGTCAATATTTGGTCCACGCTTTGGAAAGTACATATTTAGTTGTTGGTGGACGTTAAATGAACTCGAACAAAAACTTGTCGAAGTGAAAACCCCTTCTATTGGTAATGAAAATCACCAAACTAAGAGGCTAAAGACATAAGCCTATTTAATCGATCACTTATTGACATTGTTCAGGTAAAAAAGATAATAATCTGTTGAAGGAACCATAACAATTGTATATAAGAAACAAATACATAAATAATTTAGAGAACCTATATTTCAGATGTAACGACCCGACCGGTCATTCTGCTTCCTAGAAACCCGTACCCCTAAATAAGACTTCACATATTTTCTTTTATTGATTTATGACTTGCGGGGATGGTTGGTTCGGAATTTGGAAGAGTTTGGGTTGAAATTGGAACACTTGGTTCCTTAAGGTTGGCCTAAAAGTTCAACTTTGACTTCGGTCAACATTTTGAGTAAATGACCTCGGAATCGTAATTTGAAGGTTCCAATAGGTTTATATGACGATTTCGGACTTGGGCGTATGTTCAGAACGGGTTTTGGATGACCCGGGAGCGTTTCGGCGCCAAATAGCAAAATAAGATTCTTGAAGTTATATAATTAGGGTTTGGAACGTGTTTTGGTGATATCGAGGTCCCAAAGAAATTTCGAGACCGGAAATAGTTCCGTAATGTCATTTAGGACTTGCACGCAAAATTTGGTATCATTCTGAGTAGTATAAGTATGTTTCGCCGCATTGGATGTAAATTGAAGAACTTGAAGTTCATAAGTTTGAATCAATTAGTTTTAGTGTGTGATTCTTAGTTTTAATGTTGTTTCCGGTGTTTCGAGAGTTCGAGCAAGTCCGTTTTATCATTCTGAACTTGTCGGTATGTTCGGGTGGGACCCCGGGGGCCCCGAGCGTCAATCGAACGAGGCTCGAGCTTAGTTGAGATAGGGTGAAGGAGCTGATGCTCCAGACTTCTATAAAAACCGCACCTGCGGTTGGCCAGCCGCAGGTGCGAGACCACTGAAGCGGCTCATCAATCGCAGATGCGTCCCAAGGGTAGGAGCCCAGGTTTCGCATATGCGACTCCTCTTTCGAACCGCATAAGCGATCCCCAGACCGCAGATGCGGCCCCAGATAGCCCGACCCAATTCCACAGAAGCGGACTATCCCTCGTAGAAGTGAGACCGCAGTACCCTAACCGCAGGTGCGAAAATCGCTGAAGGCAGTGCCTTCATTTAACACGGGAAATGTGTCATTTTTGATGCAATTTATTCATTTCTAAGGCGATTTGGGAGCTTCCAAAGAGGGGATTTCGGCCAAGCATTTTGAGGTAAGTTATTTCTACACAATGTTAGTTTAGTACATAGATTAGGGGTAGATTACACCATGGAAATTGGTGAAAATAATGGGTTAGAGTAAAACCTAGGGTTTTGATAAAACTAAGATTTAACCACGAAATTTGTTATGGAATGGAGTAAAAATCATATATTCTTGATCCTTAGGTTATGGGTAACAACTTCCCTTAAGAAGTTTCGACATCCGAGAACGTGGGCCCAGGGGTGAATTTTGGGAATATTGCCTTTGGGGTTGGATAATCACTTTAATAGCTAGAATATGAACTTGTAAGCCTATAATGATTGGTTGTTACGCTATTTGAATAGTTTCGGATTGTGCGGATCCAGTTTGAGGGTTTGAGAGCATTCTTGAGTTGGAATTAGGCTCAAAACAAGGTAAGTCTCTTTTCTAACCTTGTAAGAGGGAATTGTCCCTATAGGTAAAGTAATTAATTATTTGCTATTATTTGTGGGGGCTACGTGCGCACGAGGTGACGAGATTCCGTGCGTAGTTACTATCATGCTTAAGTCTGGGTAGCCTAGGACCCAAAATCATGCTTGCTTGTTATACATGAACCTTTATGGTAAAATTTAACTTGCTTAGATCATGTCAAATTGGTAAATAGATTTTAATAGATTGAACAATATCTTTTGACCATTAAAGAGAAGTTGACATTTCTTGAGTTCTTGCTTCTTTGATAAATCCTTGATTTGCCTGCTTGATGTGCTTAATTGTGTTGCCCTCATCGCATGTATGATCCACGAGCGGGGTAATATATGTATCTATGGTTCGCGTCGTTCGACCCTCCGGTAGTGCACATTTTATTATCATGTTGGATCGGGTCGTACGCCCACGACACTATCTGCACATGCTATTTGCTTGGTACTACCGTGACTTGAATTGTTTAAAATGCCTTAGAACACAAATTTTTCAATGGAAATGATAAGAATTTATGTATATTTATATTTATGGAAAAGCTTGTTATTTACTGTTATTTTCTGCTATTAGCCTTGATGTCCATGCTTAGTCACATGCTTAAGTATATTGTTTAGCCTAGTAAGTGTCAAGTCAACCCCTCGTCACTATTTCTTTGAGATTAGACTGGATACTTAATGGGTACATAATATTTATGTACTCATGCTACGCTTTTGTACTTAATTGTACAGGTTCTGAGGCAGGTGCATCTGGTTGCCAGTCCGGAGCGCGTTCTTGATACCGAGGCAGAGATTCCACGGTGAGGTGCTTATCCTGATGTCGTTCAACAGCATGTTGGAGTCTTTCCTTTTGCTTATTCTGTCTATTCTATTTCAGAAAGTAGAGTAGATGCATGCTTTTGTTCGTTCCACTAGATGCCCAAATACTTGTGACGCTAGTTCCTGGCACACACATTGATGGACTATTCTTTTGGGGATGTAATTATTTAAACTAGACTCCTTTTTTTCATTGCAATCTAAATTTCCTTCTTCATTTGCCATTTTTATATACTTAGTAATTCAAATTAAGATATTGTTGGAAAGGTTTTTAATAAAATAAAATGGGACTCACTTGATAAATAGTGTTGGCTTGCCTAACTTTGGTGTTGGGCACCATCGCGACCTAAAATAGAATCTAGGTCGTGACAACATGGTATCAAAACACTTGGTTCACGTAGGTCTCACAAGTAATGGGCAAACCTAATAGAGTCTTGTGGATCGGTACGAAGACGTCTGTATTTATCTTCGGGAGGCTATAGGGTATTAGGAAATTACTCTTTATTCATATTCTATCATGAAATTGATGGTATACTAAGTTTCATTCCTCTATTCTCTCACAGATGGTGAGGACGCGTACGGCTGACGTCCCCGGCCCGGGTGGAGCTGCTCCCCCGTTTCTATAGGCCGAGGTAGAGGCCGAGGGAGGGCATCGACCCGAGGTAGGGGAAGAGGGCGTCCCAGAGCTGCCCCAGTCGCACCACCAGCGGATCCAGCAGAGGATCCTATCGTTGAGAAGCAGGGCAAGGTGCCCGTAGCAGATCCTTCCCCGATGCATTTCATGACAACGCCTAGCTTTCAGGAGGTCATGGGCCGTATGATGTGGTTCATGGCCACTATGACCCAAGCTGGTTTATTTCCAGCGGACTCGGCCACCTCTCAGGCGGGAGGGGGAGCATAGACCCCTACTGCCCATGCAACTGCAGTATATCAGACTCCGGGTACACTACCCGCGGGTGGGGCCCAGCCAGTTACAGTAGTAGCACCTGAGCCCAGACCAGCTACGAACGGTGATCTGCAGAAGTTATTAGACAGATGGACTAGACTACACCCTCCTGTCTTCAGGGGCGAGCATCATGAGGATGCTCAGGATTTCATTGATAGGTGCAGGGACAGACTGCACAACATGAAGATACTGGAGTCTCATGGAGTTGACTTCACTACTTTCCAGCTAGAGGGCAGGGCCCGTAGATGGTGGCAGTCTTATGTTCTTGGCAGGCTAGCGGATTATCCTCCCATCACCTGGAAGCATTTCACTCAGCTATTCCTGGACATGTATATCCCACTCTCTGAGAGGGAAGAGCTGTGGTACCAGTTTTAGCAGCTTGAGCAGGGCCAGATGTTATTGACGGACTACGAAACGAGGTTTTCTGAGTTATCTCGTCATGCACTTATGATACTTCCTACTGACGTAGAGAGAGTGTGGAGGTTTGTAGTAGGGTTGCACTCTGGTATTAGGGCCAATATGGCCCGAGAGGTGGAGATGGGGACTCCTTATCAGATGGTAGTAGAGATCAGTCGCGGGATTTAAGGCTATCGTCTGAGGGGTAGAGAGCAGGGACAACAGGATAAGAGGGCTCAGTTTTCTGGAGATTTTAGAGGTGCTACGTCTAGGGGTAGAGTTCAGTTTGGGAGGGGCCAGCCCACCAGACCCCCATATTCAGAACCACCACCATCTCCTCGAGGTGCTCCAGTGAGGCCTTATTTTAGTGTGATGCCGGAGAGCTCTTATCGCCCACCAGCTATTCAGGCTTCCTCTAGTGGGTATTCTGGTCATTAGGGTTCTTCCAGCGCCTATTTCAGTGCCATGCCAGAGAGTTCATACCGTCCCGCAGTCATTCAAGGTTCCTCCGGCCACCAGGGCCAGTTTTTAGGGCAGCAGTCTATGGTGCCAAGAGGTTGTTATGAGTGTGGGGATCTAGGACACATGAGGAGGACTTGCCCCAGGCTCCGGGGCAAGGCAGTACAACAGATTCCTCAGCGTATTATTACAACACCAGCAGTCAGGCCACCCAGAGGTGGAGGACAGGTGGGTAGGGGTTGTCCTAGAGGTGGAGGCCAGCCAGCCGGCGCTCCAGCTAGATTCTATGCTTTTCTGGCCAGACCAGATGCATTGGCCTCAAATGCCGTTATCATAGGTATTATCTCTGTCTGCGGTAGGGAGGCTTCAGTATTATTTGATCTAGGTTCTACCTAGTCATATGTATCATCTCTGTTTTCTCATTTCCTGGATATTCCTTGGGAGTCGTTGGGTGCTCCTGTTTATGTGTCCACTCCTGTGGGCGATTCTGTGGTAGTGGACTGGATCTATCGGTCCAGTGTGGTCATATTATGTGGGTTCGAGACCAGAGCGGACCTCTTGTTACTTGATATGACCGACTTTTAGGTCATCCTAGGCATGGACTGGTTATCTCCTTATCACACCATCCTAGATTGCCATGCCAAGACTGTTACTTTAGCCATGCCTGAGTTTCCGAGATTGGAGTGGAGAGGTTCCTCAGTTAGTATAGCTAGTCGAGTTACTTCTTTTCTGAAGGCTCGACGTATGATCGAGAAGGGTTATTTGGATTATCTCGCTTATGTGCGGGACACCACCGCAGAGTCTCCGATGATTGATTCAGTTCCAGTAGTCCAAGATTTCGCCGATGTGTTTCCTTCTGACCTCCCAGGCATGCCGCCAAAACGTGATATTAATTTCTGTATTGACTTGGCTCCAGACACCCAGCCTATATCCATTCCACCATATCGTATGGCTTCGAAAGAATTGAAAGAATTGAAAGAATAGCTTGAGGAGTTGCTAGCTAAGGGGTTTATCAGACCGAGTGTATGGCCTTGGGCTGCTCCAGTGTTATTTGTGAAGAAGAAGGATGGGACTATGCATATGTGTATTGACTACCGCCAGTTGAACAAAGTTACCATCAAGAACAAGTATCTGTTGCCGCGCATCGATGATTTGTTTGACCATTTGCAGGGCACTAGGGTGTTTTCTAATATTGACTTGAGCTCGGGGTACCATCAGCTAAGGATTCGGGACTCAGATGTTCCGAAGACTTCCCTCCGTACTAGATATGGCCATTATGAGTTCCTGGTGATGTCCTTTGTCTTGACTAATGCCCCAGCAGCGTTCATGGATTTGATGAATAGGGTGTTCAGGCCTTATATTGATTCCTTTTTTATTGTCTTCATTGATGACATCTTGATCTACTCAAGTAGCCTAGGGGAGCACGAGAAGCATTTGAGAGTAGTGCTTCAAACTTTGTGGGAACAAAAGTTGTATGCTAAGTTCTCCAAGTGCGAGTTTTGCTTAGATTATTTGGCGTTCTTGGGGCATGTGGTATCTGGAGAGGGTATCAAGGTGGATCCTAAGAAGATTGAGGCAGTTTAGAGTTGGCCACATCCCACTTCAGCGACCGAGATCATGAGTTTCTTGGGATTGGCAGGTTATTATCGTCGGTTTGTGGAGGGATTTTCATCCAGTGCAGCCCCTCTGACTAGATTGACCCAGAAGGGTGCCCCATTCCGATGGTCTGACGAGTGTGAGGCGAGCTTCCAAAAGCTCAAGACAGCTTTGACCTCAGCACCAGTTCTAGTGTAGCCTTCCCGTTCGGGGATGTATACAGTTTATTGCGATGCTTCGCGCTTTGGCTTGGGATGTGTGTTGATGCAGGAGGGACGAGTTATTGTACATGCTTCACGTCAGCTGAAGATTCATGCGAAGAACTACCCCATGCACGATTTGGAGTTGGCAGCGATTGTTTATGCTCTTAAGATTTGGAGGCATTACTTGTATGGAGTGCCTTGTGAGGTCTATACATACCACCGCATTTTACAACACTTATTCAAGCAAAGGGATCGTAATTTGAGGCAGTGTAGATGGCTTGAGTTGCTGAAGGATTATGACATCACCATTCTTTATCATCCAGGCAAGGCGAATGTGGTTGCAGACGCCTTAAGCAGGAAGGCGGAGAGAATGGGTAGCTTGGCATTCATTTCAGCGGAGGAGAGGCCACTAGCCTTGGACATTCAGTTTTTGGCTAACTGACTTTTGAGGCTAGACATTTCAGAGCCCATCCGAGTTCTTGCCTGTGTTGTTGCTCAGTCTTCATTATTGGGGTAGATCAAGGCTCGACGGTTTGACGATCCGCACTTGGCAGTTCTCAGAGAGACAGTACTATAGGGTGGTGCCAAGGAGGTTTCTATTGGTGAGGATGGTGTCCTGCGACTTCAGGGTCGCCTATGTGTTCCTAATGTTGATGGCCTGAGGGAGAGGATTCTAGAGGAGGCACACAGTTCAAGGTATTCTATTCATCAAGGTGCTACGAATATGTATTGTGACCTGAGGCAGCACTATTGGTGGCGGCGGATGAAGAAAGACATAGTGGAGTATGTGGTTAGATGTCTAAATTTCCAACATGTTAAGTATGAGCACTAGAGGCCAGGAGGCCTACTCCTGCAGATGTCTATAACTGAGTGGAATTGGGAGCGAATCACTATGGACTTTGTAGTCTGGTTTCCACGGACCTTGCAGAAGTTTGATGCGGTTTGGGTTATTCTGGACGGGTTGACCAAGTTGGCACACTTCATTCCAGTAGCCACTACTTATACTTCAGAGAGGTTGGCCCAGGTCTATATTCGAGAGGTAGTTCGGTTGCACGGTGTTCCTGTGTCCATCTTATAATATTGAGTTCCTCAGTTCATCTCGCACTTTGGAGAGATGTACAGAGTGAGTTGGGCACCCGTATAGAGCTCAGCACAGCATTTCATCCTCAGACCGACGGGCAGTCGGAGCGGACAGTACGTATATTGGAGGACATGCTCAGGGCATGTGTGATTGACTTTAGAGGGCAGTGGTATCAGTTCTTGCCCTTGGCCGAGTTTTCTTACAACAACAACTATCAGTCCAACATTGAGATGGCTCCATTTGAGGGTTTATATGGTCGGCTATGTCGTTCTTCCATCAGGGGGTTTGAGCATGGCGAGGCTAAGTTATATGGTACTGATGTGGTAAAGGATGCCTTGGAAAAGGTAAAGTTGATTCAGGAGAGGCTTCGCACGGCTCAGTCCAGGAAGAAGAGTTACGCGGATCAGAAGGCGCGTGATGTATCATTTATGGTCGGCGAGAAAGTTCTCTTGAAATTCTTACCGATGAAGGGTGTTATGAGGTTCGGGAGAAAGGGAAAGTTGAGGCCAAGGTTTATAGGTCCATTTGAGGTGTTGAGGCGAGTTGGGGAGGTTGCTTATGAGCTTGCTCTAGCTCCCAGCTTGTAGGTGTTCATCTAGTTGTTCATGTATCTATGCTCCGGAGGTATCACGCTGGCTTATCTCATGTGTTAGACTTCAGTACCATTCAGCTAGATGAGAGGTTGGCCTACGAGGAAGAGCCTATGACAATCGTTGAAAGGAAGGATCGCCAGTTGAGGTCCAAGAGAGTTTCTGAAATGAAGGTGCAGTGGAGGGGCCAACCAGTCGAGGAGGCAACATGGGAGCCCGAGGAGGACATACAGAGTAGATATCCACACTTGTTCAGCACTCCAGGTATGATTCTAGACCCGTTCGAGGATGAACGTTTGTTTAAGAGGTGGAGAATATAACGACCCGACCGGTCGTTTTACTTCCTAGAACCACGTACCCTTAAATAAGACTTTCCAAATTGGCTTTTATTGATTTATGACTTGCAGGTATGGTTGGTTCGGGATTTGGAAGAGTTTGGATTGAAATTAGAACACTTGGGCAGTCAACATTTTGAGTAAACTACCTCGAAATCGAAATTTGAAGGTTCCAATAGGTTTGTATGATGATTTCGGACTTGGGCGTATGTTCGGAACGGGATTTGGATGACTCGGGAGCATTTCTGCGCCAAATAGCGAAATAAGATTCTTGAAGTTCTATAATTGTGGTTTGGAACGTGTTTTGGCGATATCAAGGTCCCAACGGAATTTTGAGGCCGGAAATAGTTCCGTAATGTCACTTAGGACTTGCACGCAAAATTTGGTATCATTCCGAGTAGTATAAGTACGTTTTACCGCATTGGAAGTAAATTGAAGAACTTGAAGTTCATAAGTTTGAATCAATTGGTTTTAGGGTGTGATTCTTAGTTTTAATATTGTTTCCGGTGTTCCGAGAGTTTGAGAAACTCCGTTTTATCATTCCAAACTTGTCGGTATGTTCGGGCGGGACCCCGGGGGCCTCAAGCGTCAATCGGACGAGGCTAGAGATTAGTTGAATAAGTGTGAAGGAGCTAATACTCCGGGCTTCTGTCAAAACCGCACTTGCGGTTGCCCAGCCGCAGGTGCGAGACTGCAGAAGCGGCTCATCAACCGCAGATGCGGCCCAAGGGGAGGAGCCCAGGTTCTGCAGATGCGGCTCCTCTTCCACAGAAGCGGTCCCCAGACTAGAGATGCTGCCCCAGCTAGCTCGGCCCAATTCCGCAGAAGCGGACTATCCCTCGTAGAAGCGAGACCACAGATGCGGTCCCCTAACCGTAGGTGCGGAAATCGCTGAAGCCAGTGCCTTTATTTGATACGGGAAATGTGTAATTTTTTACATATTTCATTGTCACGACCCAATTCCGGAGTCGTGATGGCACCTGTCATGAAACCAGACAAGCCACTCATTTATTCTAACTAAATTGCAATTACCAATATAATATCCTTTTTAACAAGTCTGAAATCGATAATAGTAATAATAATTCAAATTTTTGGGAAACCGGTTTATGAAATTCAAAACCCAAATCCTACTAATCCCGGATCCAGTGTCACACAGTCATGAGCTGCTAGTACTTAATACAAACAAAAGAAATGACTAACATAGTCTGGAAATAAATACGACAGGTAGAAAGGAAAGAGAAGACGAGATCACAGTCGCCAGCTGCTACCTCGTCAACTCTGATGAAACTGCTACTACTCACTGACCCGAGCTGAATTCCGCTGTACCTGGATCTGCACACAAGGTGCAGGGGGTAACGTGAGTACACCAACACAGTAGTAACGAAACCAAAATACAGGCTGAGAGGTAGTGACGAACTAAATCTCCAATAATTCAAACAATAGTATATAACTTGGACATGACAGTAATATATCAGGAAATAGACACGATGCATCAATATATGTATTTAACTCTTCATAATAGCATGAATTCATATAGAATCAAGAATGATATGTACTCATTAATCAAGCTCTCATAAGGTGGTCCACTCAGTACTAGAATACAGCCTCCCGGCCTAGGGAAGTCCATCCCGGATATTACATAAACACAAGTGAGACAGTCACCAAGTACTGAGGAGAAAGGCCGATCCAGCCCCCACGGAGAAGATCCATCTCCGGAACATAATAACCACGGAGAAAATCCATGTCCAGGTAAATCCATCCCTCGATATCTGTGCGCTCACTAGGGGTGTAAAGACTCTGGAGGGGCTCCTTGCAGCCCAAGCGCTATATCAAGCCAACGAAGGCATGATTCCAAGATCGCTGCGGTGTGCAGTCCGACCTCATAACTGTCTCAAAACCAGGCTCCAAGCCTCACTCAGTCAGTACCTTCTAGTCTCACTCACAATGCTCTAACATATGAAAATTCAGCCCAAACCAATGATAATATAGAGTAAACTAGCAACTTACGAGACTGAGGCATGAAACATATACTATAACAGGACTGAGTACATGAAAGCATTAAACATGAATAGAGACAACAATAATCGACCATTCCGGTATGAACCCATCGGCGTGAAGCCTTAGCATTTATACTTAGAATGATTTCTATTACGTTCAAGGTAAATACCACCTTCATAGTAGAAATATCAACCTGAGATAACCATTAGACAGTGACATGGGATGAGCCAGGCTACAAATATTCAGTAAACACCTGCATGCCCGGTACTTGGCAAGTGTGTCACCTTAATTAACATCAAATATCAAATAGTTTGGGGTTTCGAACCCTCAGTTCCAAGTTTGGAAGCGTTACTTATCTCAAAACCGGCTAATACACTACTCCGCAGTGCCCTTGCCTCTAAATTCGGCCTCCGAGTGCTCCAAAACTACCAACAATCATATGTATATCATTATAATATGCTAAGGAACTAATCTCAATCGAAATGTATTAAAAATACTCAAAAATCCCGAAATTGGTCAAACCCGACCCCCGAGCGCACGTTCTGAAACTCGGAAATTATTATACCAATCTGTTCTTCATCATCTCACGAGTCCGTACATATAAGAACACTAAATTCGGAGTCCAATTGACCGCTCAAATCCCCATTTTAAAGATTCTTAATCCCAAGCCCTAATTATCCAAGTTACACTGATTTTTCCCTAATTTCCACCATAAATCCGACCCTTAATCACTTATAAATGAGTTTATAGTCCAAAAAATCTTACCTTGGTGAAGAACTATCGAATCCCCTCTTCAAAACCCTTCCAAAAGCTTCAAACCCGGATGAAATATTGAGAAAATGGCTAAAATTCGTGAAGGCACATTTTTATACTTTCTGTCTAGTGGGTCCGCACCTGCGACCACTTACTCGCACCTGCGGAACCGCACCTGTGGATTCCAAATGCGCACCTGCGGAAAATCCCAAGGATCCTAACTTCCGCACCTGCGGTCGACCTCCTACACCTGCGGCCTCGCAGGTGCGGCAATTACCTCGCACCTGCAGAATCCTCTTACTCTGCCAAACTTCCACACATGCGGTGCCACGTCCGCTCCTGCGGAACCGCACCTGCGGCTCCCCATCCGTAGGTGCGAAAACACAAGCAACAGAACATCAGCAGTGACAAAACCATCAAAACTCCCCGTTAACCATCTGAAACCATCCCGAGACCCTCGAGACCCCAACCAAATATACCAACGCATCCTATATGATCATTCAAACATAGTCGAGCCTCCGAAACATCAAACATAACATCAAAACCTCAAAAACACATCGAATTCAAGCCTATGAACTTTGAAATTTCTAAAATCTTCCAACGATGCCGAAACTATCCAAAACAACTCCGATTGACCTGAAATTTTGCAGACATATAAAAAATGACATTACGAACCTGTTCCAACTTCCGGAATTCCATTCCGACCCCGATAGTCCATTTTCCACTACCGACCGGGAATCACCAAAAACTAATTTTCGCCAATTCAAGCCTAATTCTACATTGGACATCACAAAAATATTCTGAACACACTCCTAAGTCCCAAATCACCTACCGAAGCTATTCGAGCCATAAAATCCACATTCCGAGGTCATTTCCCAATAAGCCAACTCTCAGTTGACTTTTCCAACTTTAAGGCTATGTCTAAAGGCTACATGACTGAACTCTCACTACAACCCTTCAATTTCAAGCCCATCGGCCCTAACACATCAATAACAGAATAACAAAACTATGACGAGTAAATAACAACAATTATAATGCAGGTTCTACGTAATGACGGGCCGGGTCATTACATTCTCCCTCTCTAAAACAAACGTTCATCCTCGAACGGGTCTAGAAACATACCTGGAGTCTAAAACAAGTGAGGATATCTGCTCCGCATATCCCGCTCGGTCTCCCAAGTAGCCTCCTCCACTGGCTGACCTCTCCACTGCACCTTCACTGAAGCTATCTCCTTTGGCCTCAACTTTCTGACCTCGCGAACTAAAATAGCCATTGGCTCCACCTCATAAGACATATCATCCTCGAGCTAAACTGTGCTGAAGTCTAACACATGAGACGGGTCACCAACACATTTTCTAAGCATCGACACATGAATACCGAATGAACACTCGATAGACTGGGTGGCAAGGAAAGTCTATAAGCCACCTCTCCAACCTTCTGAAGCACCTCAAAAGGACCAATAAACTGCGGACTTAGCTTTCCTCTCTTTCCGAAGCTCATAACACCCTTCATGGGTGATACCTTCAGCAGTACCTTATCCCCTTCCATAAAAGACACATCCCGAACCTTTCGGTCCGCATAACTCTTCTGTCTAGACTGCGTCGTGCGAAGTCGCTCCTGAATCAACTTCACCTTCCCCAACGCATCCTGAATCAAATATGTGCCCAATAACTTAGCCTCACCAGGCTCGACCAACCAACCGGAGATCTACACCTCCTACCGTATAAAGCCTCATACATGGCCATCTGAATACTGGACTGATAGCCGTTGTTATATGCAAACTCCTCTAGTGGCAGGAACTGATTCCATGACCCACCAAAATCAGTCACACAAGCCCGTAACATGTCCTCCAAAATCTAAATAGTCCTTTCCAACTGTCCGTCGGTCTGAGGATGAAATGCAGTGCTCAACTCTACCTCAGTACCCATACCTCTCTGTACGGCCCTCCAAAATTGAGATGTGAACTGAGTACCTCTGCCGAAAATAATAGAAATCGGAACTCCATGCAATCGGACAATCTCCTTAATGTAAATACCAGCTAACCGCTCTGAAGTATAAGAAGTGCTGACTGGAATGAAGTGCGCGGTCTTGGTCAATCTTTCTACAATGACCCAAATAGCATCAAAACCCTTTGAAGTTCGTGGAAGCCCAACTACAAAGTCCATGGTGATCCGCTCCCACTTCCACTCTGGAATATCTAACCTCTGAAGTAATCCACCTGGTCTCTGGCGCTCATAGTTGACCTGATGGTAGTTGAGACACCGTGCTGCGTACTCAACTATATCTCTCTTCATCCGCCTCCACAAATACTACTGTTTCAGATCCTGGTACATCTTCGCGGTACCCAGATTAATAGAATACCGCGAACTATGAGCCTCTACTAATATCAACTCTCGAATACCATCCACATTGGGCACGCAAATATGGCCATGCATCCTCATAACTCTATTATCACCAATAGTCACATCCCGGGCATCACCCCGGACGAACTTGATCCTGAAGAACTAACAAGTGGCGGTCATAATAATGCCATGCCTTAATCTGATCGAATAAAGAAGACCGGGAAGCCATGCTAGCTACCACTCGCGGAGGGTCTGACAAATCCAATCTCACCAACTATCCCGCTAAGGCCTGAACATCAAGTGCTAACGGTTGCTCTACTACTGAAAGGTAAGTTAGGCTCCCCAAACTCTCGGCTCTACGACTCAAGGCATCAGCCACTACATTGGCCTTCCCCGGGTGATACAAAATAGTTAAGTCATAGTCCTTAAGAAGCTCTAACCATCTCCTCTGATGCAAATTCAAGTCCTTCTGCCTTAGCAGATACTGCAAGCTACGATGATCAGTGAAAACCTCACACTATACCCCATACAAGTAATGCCGCCAAATCTTTAAGGCATGAACGATGGCAACTAACTCAAGATCGTGCACTGGATAATTCTTCTCGTGCACCTTCAACTGTCTGGACGTGTAGGCAATCACCCTATTGTCCTGCATCAAAACCGCTCCCAATCCAACTCTAGAAGAATCACAATAGACTGTGTAAGAACCTGAACCTGTAGGCAATACCTATATTGGAGTTGTAGTCAATGTTGACTTGAGCTTCTGAAATCTCTCCTCACACTCATCGGACCATCTGAATGGAGCACCCTTCTGGGTCAATCTGGTCAAAGGTGAATCAATAGAAGAAAATCCCTCCACAAAGAGACGGTAATAACCCGCCAAACCCAGGAAACTCCTAATCTCCATAGCTGAGGACGGTCTGGGCCAACTCTGCACCGCCTCTATCTTCTTTGGGTCTACCTGCATACCCTCATTAGACACTACGTGACCAAAGAAAGCTATCGAACCAAGACAAAACTCACATTTGGAGAACTTTGCATAAAGCTTCTCCTCCCTCAATATCTGCAACACAACCCTCAAATGCCGAGCTGCTCCTCCTAGCTACGAGAGTACACCAGGATGTCATCAATGAACACAATAATGAATGAATCAAGGTAAGGCTGAAACACGTTGTTCATCAAATGCATGAACGCAACTGGGGCATTGGTCAGCCCAAAAGACATAACCAAAAATTCATAGCGGCCATATCTGGTCCTAAAAGCAGTCTTCGGAATATCAGAATCCCGAATCTTCAGCTGATGGTACCCAGACCTCAAGTCGATCTTGGAGAACACCCTAACTCTCTGAAGCTTATCAAACAAGTCATCAATACGGGGCAAAGGATGTCGGTTCTTCACCGTAACCTTGTTCAGCTGCCTATAGTCAATGCATATACGCATGGATCCATCCTTCTTCTTTACGAACAACACCGGTGCACCCCAAGGCGACACACTAGGCTGAATGAACCCCTTATCTAGGAGTTCCTGAAGTTGTTCCTTCAATTCCTTCAACTCTGCTGGGGCCATGCGGTAAGGAGGAATAGAGATAGGCTGGGTCTCAGGCAATAAGTCAATACCAAAATCAATGTCCCTGTCAGGTGGCATGCCTGGCATGTCTGCTGAGAAAACGTTTGGGAACTCACGGACCACGGGAACAGAATCAATGGACGGAGTCTCACTACTAACATCCCTCACAAAGGCCAGAATAGACTCACACCCCTTCCCAATCATACGATGAGCCTTCAGAAAGGAAATCACCCTGCTAGGAACGTACTCCACCGAACCTCTCCACTCAATCCTCAGCAATCCGGGCATCACTAAGGTCACGGTCTTGGCGTGACAGTCGAGAACCGCATGGCGTGGAGATAGCCAATCCATGCCCAAAATCACATCGAAGTCAATCATGCTAAGCAATAATAGATCTGCCCGGGTCTCCCGACCCCCAATAGATATACTACAAGACTGGTACACCCGGTCTACCACAACAGTATCCCCTACAGGAGTCGACACATGAACAGCTTAAAACAAGGACTCACGGGGTGTATCCCGGAAATGTGCAAAGTATGAAGAAATATATGAATACGTAGAACCAGGATCAATAATACTGCAGCATCCCGGTGACAGACTGAGATAATACCTGTAATCACTGCATCTGAAGCTATGGCATCTGGTCTGCCCGGAAGTGCATAGAAACGGACCTGTCCTCCACCTGACCGACCTCCCCCTCTGGAGCGGTCTCTGACTGACTGACCTCCACCCCTGGCTTTCTGAGCGGGTGGTGTAGAAACTGGTGCTGAAGCTGGAGGCTGGTTCCTGTGCTGGAATGAACTACTAGAAAGGCGGGGACAATACCTCTTGATGTGACTCGGATCCCCACACTCGAAACAACCTCTACCAGCAATTGGCGATGGGGACTGAAGGGAACCCCTGGGACCAGGGTAGCTGCTAGAAGAACCATGTGTTGAAGAACCCTGAACTGATGGTAGCTGGGATGAGCTCTAGGCTGGAAGTGCACTAAATGAGGAACGATCCGGATGAGATCTACGAGGACCGTGTCCTGATAAAGCACCACTGTAAGCTGGATGAGCTGGCGGAGGAGTCCTGAATGGTCTACCTCTGTTGTGCCGAGACTGACCTCCTGAGTGATCACCACTATAACTACCAGAACCTAGAGTCATCTTGGCCTCTCTCTCAACACGCTCCTGACAGCGTACTGACTCAATCTCCCTAGCTATGTTAACTACCTCCTCAAAAGAAGCACCGGATACCCTCTCTCTGGTCAGAAAAATTTGTAGCTGGTAAGCGAGACCATCAACAAATCTCCAAATCCTCTCTCTGTCTGTGGGAACTAGCCAGATGGCATGATGGGCAAACTCATAGAACCTTATCTCATACTGCGTCACGGTCATGTCTCCCTAACGCAAATGCTCGAACTCTCTGCACAACTCCTTTCTGCGAGACTGTGGTATATACTTCTCCAGAAAGAGAATGGAGAACTGGTTCCATGTAAGGGGCGATGCATCAGGGGGTCTACGCCTCTCATATGCCTCCCACCAAGTAAGTGCAGCTCCTGAAAACTGGAATGTAGTGAATGGAACCCCACCGACCTCTAATATCCCTGAAGTACGTAGTATCCTCTAACACTTGTCCAAGAAGGCCTGGGCATCCTCGCCCTCTGTACCACTAAAAGTCGGAGGCTGGAGTCTGCTGAACCTCTCCAACCTACGCTGCTCATCATCAGCTAAAACTGGGACCACATAATCTTGTACCGGAGCAATCTGTTGCACTGGGGCTGCCCCAAGTGTCTGAAGTCCACGGGTGACCTGCTCAGGTGTCCGGGCAGCTGGAGTCTGGATGCCTCCCCCGTCCTGAGAAGTAGTAACAGTAGTGGACATAGCGACGGCCTGTGCCAAGCTGGTGCACACCGTCAAAATATGGGCTAGGGTCTCCTGAAGACCCGGAATCACAATGGGCATTGCTGGTGCCTGAGTCTGCCCCGCTGGAATCTCAGCTGCGGGGACCTGCTCCTGAGCAATGGGAGGGTCCATAGGTGCTTCCCCGGCTGCTGTGCGGGTTGCACCTCTCCCTCTGCCACGTCCTCGACCACGGCCTCGACCTCGGGTTGGTCCTGCTGGGATCTGGTCACCACTATCAGTAGCACGAGCCCTCACCATCAGTGAGAGAATGAAAACAACAGAAGTTTAGTTTCAGAGTTCAACAGAGTCGCACGACAGAATTCAAAGAATGTGAGATTTTCCCTAAAGGTTCTGTAGCCTCTCGAAGATAAGTACAGACGTCTCCATACCGATCCGCAAGACTCTACTAAAACTGCTCATGACTGGTGAGACCTATTTAACCTAGCGCTCTGATACCAACTTGTCACGACCCAATTCCGTAGTCGTGATGGCGCCTGTCGTGGAACCAGGCAAGCCACCCATTTATTCTAACTAAATTGCAATTACCAATATAATATCCTTTTTAACAAGCCTAAAATCGATAATAGTAATAATAAATCAAATTTTTGGGAAACCAGTTTATGAAATTCAAAACCCAAATCCTACTAATCCCGGATCCAGTGTCACACAGTCATGAGCTGCTAGTACTCAATACAACCAAAAGAAATGACTAAAATAGTCTGAAAATAAATATGACAGGTAGAAAGGAAAGAGAAGATGAGATCACGATCGCTAGCTTCTACCTCGTCAACTCTGATGAAACTGCTGCTACTCACTGGCCCGAGCTGAATTCCGTTGTACCTGGATCTGCACACAAGATGCAGGGGGTAACGTGAGTACACCAACTCAGTAGTAACGAAACCAAACTACGGACTGAGAGGTAGTGACAGACTAAACCTCCAATAATCCAAACAATAGTATATAACTTGGACATGACAGTAATATATCAGGAAATAGACACGATGGATCAATATATGTCTATAACTCTGCATACTAGCATGAATTCATATAGAATCAAGAATGATGTGTACTCATTAATCAAGCTCTCATAAGGTGGTCCACTCAGTACTAGGATACGGCCTCCCAGCCCAAGGAAGTCCATCCCGGATATTACATAAATACAAGTGACACAGTCACCAAGTACTGAGGAAAAAGGCCGATCCAGCACCCACGGTGAAGATCCATCTCCGGAACATGATAACCACGGAGAAAATCCATGTCCAGGGAAATTCATCCCTCAATATCTGTGCGCTCAGTAGGGGGTGTAAAGACTCCGGAGGGGCTGCTTTCAGCCCAAGCGCTATATCAATCCAACGAAGGCATGATTCCAGAATCGCTGCGGTGTGCAGTCCGACCTCATAACTGTCTCAAAACCAGGCTCCAAGCCTCACTCAGTCAGTACCTTCCAGTCTCACTCACAATGCTCTAACATATGAAAATCAGNATTAAACATGAATAGAGACAGCAATAATCGAGCATTGCGGTCTGAACCCATCGGCATGAAGACTTAACATTTATACTTAGCATGATTTCTATTGCGTTCAAGGTCAATACAACCTTCACAGTGGAAATATCAACCTGAGATAACCATTAGACAGTGTCATGGGATGAGCCAGGCTACAAATATTTGTTAAACGCATGCATGCCCGTCACTTGGCAAGTGTGTCACCTTAATTAACATCAAATATCAAATAGTTTGGGGTTTCGAACCCTCAGTTCGAGGTTTGGAAGCGTTACTTACCTCAAAACCGGCTAATAAACTACTCTGTAGTGCCCTTGCCTCTAAATTCGGCCTCCGAGTGCTCCAAATCTACCAACAATCATATGCATATCACTATAATATGCTGAGGAACTAATCCCAATCGAAATATATTAAAAATACTCAAAAATCCCGAAATTGGTCAAACCCGACTCCCGGGACCACATCCTGAAACTCAGAAACTTTTATACCAAACTGTTCTTCGTCATCTCACGAGTCCGTACATATAAAGAACACTAAATTCGGAGTCCAATTGACCCCTCAAATCTCCATTTTAAAGACTCTTAATCCCAAGCCCTAATTACCCAAGTTACACTGATTTTTCCCTAATTTCCACCATAAATACGACCCTTAATCACTTATAAATGATTTTAGAGTCCAAAAAATCTTACCTTGGTGAAGAAATATCGAATCCCCTCTTCAAAACCTTTCCAAAAGCTTCAAACTCAGATGAAATATTGAGACAATGGCTAAAATTCGCGAAGGCACATTTTTATAATTTCTGTCAGGTGGGTCCGCAACTGCGACCACTTAATCGCACTGCGGAACCGCACCTGCGGATCCTAGGTGTGCACCTGCGGTAAATCCCAAGGATCGTATCTTACGCACCTGCGATCGACCTCCCGCACCTGCGACCTCGCATGTGCGGCAATTACCTCTCACCTGCGGAATCCTCTTACTCGGCCAAACTTCCGCACCTGCGGTGCCACGTCCGCTCCTGTAGAACCGCACCTGCGGCTCCCCATCCGCAGGTGCGAAAACACCAGCAACAGAACATCAGCAGTGATAAAACCATTCCAAACTCCCCGTTAACCATCCGAAATAATCCCGAGCCCTTCGCGACCCCAACCAAACATACCAGCACATCATATATGATCATTCAAACTTATTCGAGCCTCCGAAACATCAAACATAACATCAAAACCTCAAAAACACATCGAATTCAAGCCTATGAACTTTGAAATTTCTAAAATCCTCCAACGATGCCGAAACTATCCAAAACAACTCCGATTGACCTGAAATGTTGCAGACATATCCAAAATGACATTACGAACCTGTTCCAACTTTCAGAATTCCATTCCGACCCCGATAGCCCATTTTCCACTGCCGACCAGAAATTATCAAAAACTAACTTTCGCGAATTCAAGCCTAATCCTACACCGAACATCACAAAAATATTATGAACACACTTCTAAGTCCCAAATCACCTACCGAAGCTATCCGAGCCATAAAATCCGCATTCCGAGGTCATTTCCCAATAAGTCAACTCTCAGTTGACTTTTCCAATTTTAAGGTTATCTCTAAAGGCTACATGACTGAACTCTCACTACAACCGTTCAATTTCAAGCCCATCGACCCTAACACATCAATAACAGAATAACCAACCTATGACGAGTCAATAACAACAATTATAATGCAGGTTCTACGTAACGATGAGCCGGGTCATTACATTCATTCATTTCTTAAGCGATTTGGGAGCTTCCAAAGAGGGGATTTCGACCAAGCATTTTGAGGTAAGATATTTCTACACAATGTTAGTTTAGTACATAGATTAGGCGTAGATGGCACCATAGAAATTGGTGAAAATTATGGGTTTAGAGTAAAACCTAAGATTTTGATAAAAATAAGATTTAACCACGAAATTTGTTAGGAATGGAGTAAAAATCATATATTCTTGATCCTTAGGTTATGGGTAACAACTTTCCTTAAGAATTTCCGAAATCCGAGCACGTGGGCCCGGGGATGAATTTTTTGGGAATATTGCCTTTGGGGTTGGATAATCACTTTAATAGCTAGAATATGAACTTGTAAGCCTATAATGATTGGTTGTTACGCTATTTGAATAGTTTCGGATTGTGCGGCTCCAATATGAGGGTTTGAGAGCATTCTTGAGTTGGAAGTAGGCTCGAAACGAGGTAAGTCTCTTTTCTAACCTTGTAAGAGGGAATTGTCCTCATAGGTGAATTAATTAATTATGCGCTATTATTTGTAGGGGTTACGTACGCACGAAGTGACGAGAGTCCGTGCGTAGTTACTATCATGCTTAAGTCCGGGTAGCCTAGGACCCAAAAGCATACTTGCTTGTTATACATGAACCTTTATGGTAAAATTTAACTTGCTTATATCATTTAAAATTGGTAAATAGATTTTAATAGATTGAACAATATCTTTTGACCATTAAAGAGAAGTTGACATTTCTTGAGTACTTGCTTCTTTTATAAATCCTTGATTTTCCTGCTTGATGTGCCTAATTGTATTGACCGCATCGCATGTATGATCCATGAGCGAGGTAATAGATGCATCTATGGTTTGCGTCGTTCGATCCTCCGGCAGTGCATATTTTATTATTATGTTGGATCGGGTCGTATGCCCACGACGCTATTTGCGCATGTTATTTTCTTGGTACTACCGTGACTTGAATTTTTTAAAATGCCTTAGAACACAAATTTGTCAATGGAAATGATAAGAATTTATGTATATTTATAGTTATGGAAAATCTTGTTATTTCCTGTTATTTTCTGCTATTTATCCTTGATGTCCATGCTTAGTCACATGCTTAAGTATATTGTTTGTCCTAGTAAGTGTCAAGTCGACCCCTCGTCACTACTTCTTCGAGATTAAACTGGATACTTACTGGGTACATAATGTTTATGTACTCATGCTACGCTTATATACTTAATTGTACAGGTTCTGAGGCAGGTGTATCTGGTTGACAGTCTGAAGCGCGTTCTTGATACTGAGGCAGACATTCCACGGTGAGCTGCTTATCCTGATGTCGTTCAGCAGCGCGTTGGAGTCATTCCTTTTGCTTATTCTATCTATTCTATTTCAGACAGTAGAGTAGATATATGCTTTTGTTCATTCCACTAAATGTCCAAATACTTGTGATACTAGTTCCTGGCACACACACATTGGTGGACTATTCTTTAGGGGGATGTAATTATTTAAACTTGACTCCTTTTGTCATTGCAATTTAAATTGCCTTCATCATTTGCCATTTTTATATATTTAGTAATTAAAATTAAGATATTATTGAAAAAGTTTTTAATAAAATAAAATGGGACTCACTTGATAAATAGTGTTGGCTTACCTAATTTCGGTGTTCGGCACCATCGCAACCTAGAATAGAATCTGGGTCGTGACATCGGAGATGGGCATTAATTGTGTCAGAACTTTTTTTGTTTATCTAACCATATCTTACACCTTATCCCACTTTTAAACTTGGTACGTTAGAAATGTTAAGTATGCACAAATATGTATAATTTAATAGAAATCATAATAGTATATTCTTCAAATTTTAATAATAATAATATAAATTTGGACAGAATAAATAATATCGAAATTACCAGTTATGTCCATTTATAAGCAGCTCATTATGAAAATTGACCAATTCATAAAATATTACTAATATTAGCCAAATATTAGCCAATTAGCTATTTGTAGCAAAAAAAGGTCAAATTTTTATTTTCTTTTGAGTGGGTGTTATTAGAATATATTGGGTACATCTTATGGAGATTGAATATCAGTTTTGGGATGAATTGGTGAAGTTTTGAGGTGGTTTGAATTGAAAATTCGAAGTAAAAACTGAACATGAAAAAAAATGATGTGTGTATAACACTGTGTATCACATATGTATCGTATTTGTATAAATTGTGTATCACATGTATATCCATGTATATCTGTGTGTCAGATACATGCGTGATACATGTTTGATACATGTGTCGCAGAAGAATTTTTCGAACTTGATTTAATTACGAATTATGATACAAAACCAGTCCAAATCACCTCCAAACTTCCTCAAATTTTGTATATTGACTTATCTATATCTTTTCAATGAATTTCAACTATACCCATTGTAAAAGTTTCTTTTTGCTTAGATTTTTGGAATATTGTATATTTTTTTATATTTCATCACCTTATTTGCTACCCCATCCATGAAATTTCCTTTCCGTCTTGCATCTAATGTTGCTAATCACGCTTAAAAATATGGAAGGAGATTTTTACAAGTGATTTTTTGAGAGAAAGAACCTTATTTATTTGATTTTTTAATTTTTATATGTGCTTGGCTAGTTTTGGTAAGTTTATGACTAATGGCTAGAGGTTTGTAAGTTGAGACTTATTTGAGACATTTGTAAGTTTTCCTAAATAATACTAGTAATCATAATTACATAAATTAGGATAAGGAGAGTAATACTAGGCCAAACCATGAGAAATAAATCTCCTCTTTTTTTAACCTATTCGGAGCTAGCTTCCTAGCCTGAGAGTGTTGGGATCTCATAAAAGCTACTTGACAATTTTAAGACAACATAAGAAATTTGAATTATAAATGGAAACATATTTAATATGTCACGACCCAAATCCTAACTCAGGTCGCGATGGCGCCCAACATCGCAGTCAGACAAGCCAACCATTATCTACTAGTGAGTTTCATGTAGTTTACCAAAAACGTTTTCAACACTTGCTAAACTTAGTTATGAGACATTAAGTAGAAACGGATAACTTAGGCGACTTTATGCAAAATAAATAATCATGAAGTCAAAATTAACGATTACATCCCAAAATAAAGTCTACTAGCGTGTGTGCCAGGAACTAGTGTCACAAGTCTATAGGCATCTAGTAGAATAATATCAAAAGAATAGAAGTTTGTCCTGCTGTCTGAGTAATATAGAAGAAAAATGGAAAAAGAATAGCTCCAAAGTGCTGCTGGGAGTCGCCAAGAGAAGCAGCTCATCGAGAACCTTCGACCAGGGTATAAATCAGGAACGAGCTCCGGACTGGTACCCAGATGCAACTGCCTCAGAACCTGTCAAATTAAGTACAGAGCGTAGCATGAGTAAATAAACAACATGTACCTAGTAAGTATCCCGCCTAATCTCGAAGAAGTAGTGACGAGAGGTCGACTTGACACTTACTAGGGTCCAAACAGTATATTTAGGTGATATTTTAAAAGAGGACAACAGGTAAGTATGGATAGTAAAGAAATAAATATCGAATCATAATCAAAATCCAAATACGTGATGAAGCACCAATATACCAGTTTCAGTTCGTTCTTCAAGGATATTTCACAGCTCAATAGTAAATAAAAGAAAAACATCAAGCAAATAGCATGTGCATAGTGGAATAAGGACATCCGGCCTGGGCCAACATAATAATAATAATTGTGCACTGCCGAAGGGTCGAACGGCGTGAACCATAAATGCATCTATTAACCTGCCATGGCGTATGGCCTGCTCCCATGAGAGTAGGGAAAGAATCACTCCGCTCGTGTGATATAAATTTTGAAGCGGTCACATGCAAACACAACATCTTTCTTTAAATCTTGTACAAATAACAATTCTTTTAAAACACCAAATTCTCGGTTTTCTTGAAACAAAGTTGCATACCATGAAGTTACAAAGCATATAACTCAAGTTAATAGAATTCACATGGCATGATGTGGGCCTAACTGCTCAGACATAACAATAATAGTCACTACGCACGGGCTCTCGTCACCTCGCACGTACGTAGTCCCCCACAAACAATAACACATAATCATTTAATTCACCTATGAGGAAAATTTCCTCTTACAAGATTAGAAAGGAGACTTACCTCGTATCAAGTCTACTTCCCGGGTCAAGAATGCGCCCGAAACTCCAAATTCGTCGCCCAAGGACTCGAAACTAGTCAAATATTGCATAAACAAATCAGTCTATACTCCAAAGTCCTTAATTCTCCTACTTAAATGATCATTTCAACCTAAATTGGGAAATTCCTAAAATACACCTTCGGGCCCACATGCTCGGATTCTGAAAATTTTGGAAGGAAACTATAACACATGGCCTAAGGATCAATATTATATAGTTTTTGTAATGATTCCTTAACAAATTTCTTGGTAATTTTCCATTTTGTCAAAAACCAAGGTTTTACGCTAAATCCATGATTTCCAATAATTTGATGTGTTAATCCACCTAAGAATTCAAGTATTAAGCTAAATTTATACTAGATATTACTTACCTTACAGTAGCTAGGTCGAATACATTCCTTGCATGCTCTCAAAATCTCCCAAAGATGAAGAATAATGTTCAAAAATGGCTAAGTCCCGTATTTAAAACGAAGCTCACTGCCTACAGTATTTTTGCACCTGCGGCTCGAGGACCGCACCTGTGGTCTCGCATCTACGAGAAAAATCTCGCATCTGCGGAGAAGGGGAAAGGGGTCCGGCTTCGCGCCTGCGGAGTGGAGTCCGTACCTGCGGCTCTGCTTCTGCAAAAAGGAGTCCGCATCTGCGGAAATGGGCAGCTCCCTCAGGAGTCGCACCTGCGAGTCTGGGGCCGCAGAAGCGGTCTCGCACCTGCGACTTGACCTCCGCAGGTGCGGTCGCACCAGATCTGGTGCACCAGCAGTCATTTAAGGTTGGTTTTTTCCTCGCTCGATGCCCGAATGGCATCTGGGCCCACCTGAACACCGTCACAAGTACTAAATCATAGTATGGACTCACTCGCGCCTTCGGAACGTCCGAAACCACGCTAAATCTAAAAATCATACCCTAAAACCTATTGGATCAAACTTAAGAACTTTGAGTTCTTAAATTTTCTTTCAATACGCCGAACCTACCTATACTACTCGGAATGACACCAAATTTTGCGAGCAAGTCATAAATGACATAACGGAACTATTCCCGGTCTGGAAATTCCGTTTGGATCTTGTTAACACAAAAAAACATTCCAAACCTCAAATTTGAACTTAAGGAAACCTTAATTCACTATTAGGCGCCGAAACGCCCTCGGTTCATCCAAAACCCATTCCGAACACACGCCCAAGTCCGAAATAATCATACGAACCTACCGGAACCTTCGAATCTCGATTCCGAGGTTGTTTACCAAAAATGTTGACCGAAGTCAAACTTGGCCTTTAAGGCGAACCTTAAGGAGCTAAGTGTCCCTATACCATTCCAAACTCCTCCAAACCTCGAACCACCTGTCCTCGCAAGACATAAAATCAGTAGAAGCAACTACGGGAAGTCTCATTTAGGGGCACGGAGTCCTAGAACACAAAACGACCGGTCGGGTCGTTACATTCTTCACATCTTAAATAAACGTTCATCCTCGAACGGGATTAGAATCATACCTGGAGTGCTGAATAAGTGTGGATATCTGGTCCGCATGTCCTCCCCGGACTCCCAAGTCACCTCCTCGACTGGTTAGCCCCTCCATTGGACCTTTACGGCAGAAACCCTCTTGGACCTCAACTGGCGATCCTGCCTGTCAATAATAGCAACTGGATCCTTCTCGTAGTCGAACCTCTCATCCAACTGAATGATGATAAAATCTATCACGTGAGAGAAGTCGGCGTGGTATATCCGCAGCATTGACACATGAAAGACCGGATGAACCCCTGGTAAATTGGGAGGTAAAGCAAGTTGATAAACAACCTCCCCAACTCGTCTCAACATCTCAAATGGGATTATAAACCTTAGGCTTACCTTGTACTTCTTCCCAAACCGCATAATACCCTTCATCGACGAGACCTTCAACAGAACCTTCTCGCCCTCCATAAATGATACATCACGCGCCTTCTGATTCGCATAACTCCTCTGTCTGGACTGTGCTGTGCGAAGTCTCTCCTAAATCAACTTCACCTTCTCTAAATTATCCTTCACCAAATTGGTGCCATATAGCTTAGCCTTGCCAAGCTCAAAACACCCGATTGGAGAATGACAACGCCGACCATACAAGGCCTCAAATGGAGCCATCTCAATGCTAGACTGATAACTATTATTATAAGCAAACTCGGCCAAAGGCAAGAACTGGTCCCACTGTCCTCCAAAGTAAATCACACATGCCCTGAGCATGTCCCCCAATATCTGAACTGTCCTCTCCGACTGCCTGCCGGTCTAAGGGTGGAACGCTGTGTTGAGCTCTATCCGGGTGCCTAACTCACTCTGTACGGCTCTCCAGAAGTGCGAGGTAAACTGAGGACCTCGATCTGATATAATGGACACAGACACACCGTGCAACCGAACTATCTCCCGAATGTAGATCTGGGCTAACCTCTCAGAATATAAGTAGTAGCTACTGGAATAAAATGTGCCGACTTGGTCAACCTATCCACAATGATCCAAACCGCATCAACCTTCCGCAAAGTCTGAGGCAATCCAACTACGAAGTCCATAGTGATGCGCTCCGATTTCCACTCGGTATAGGCATATGCTGAAGTAGGCCTCCTGGCTTCTGGTGCTCATACTTAACCTACTGGCAATTTAGACACCTAGCCATACACTCCACTATGTCTTTATTCATCCGCCTCCACCAGAAATGCTGCCTCAAATCACGATACATCTTCGTAGCACCAGGATGAATAGAATACCGTGAACTATGAGCCTCCTCTAGAATCCTCTCCCTCAGGCCATCAACATTGGGGACACATAAGCGACCCTGAAGTCTCAGAACACCATCCTCGCCAACAGAAACCTCCATGTCACCACCATATACCACTGTCTCCCGGAGAGCCACCAAGTGCGGATCATCATACTGCCGAGTCTTGATCTCCCCCAATAATGAGGACTGAGCCACCACACGTGCAAGAACTCGGCTGGGTTGAGAAATTTCCAACCTCACCAGGAGATTAGCCAAGGACTGAATGTCCAAAGCTAGAGGTCTCTCCTCTGCTGAAATAAAAGCCAAACTACCCATACTCTCCGCCTTCCTACTTAATGCATCTGCAACCACGTTCACCTTGCTCGGATGATAAAGAATGGTGATGTCATAATCCTTCAACAACTCAAGCCACCTACGCTGCCTCAAATTAAGATCCCTCTGCTTGAACAAGTGTTGCAAGCTGCGGTGATCCGTATAAACCTCACAAGGCACCCCATACAAGTAGTGCCTCCAAATCTTGAGAGCATGAACAATCGCCGCCAACTCCAGATCGTGCATAGGGTAATTCTTCTCATGAACCTTCAGCTGTCGTGAATCATATGCAATAACTCGCCCCTCCTGCATCAACACACAATCCAAACCAATGCGTGAAGCGTCAAAAAAAATCATATACATCCCAGAACCGGAAGGCAACACTAGAACTGGTGATGAGGTCAATGTTGTCTTGAGCTTATGAAAGCTCGCCTCACACTGGTCGGACCATCGGAATGGGGAATTCTTCTGATTAAATCTAGTCAGAGGAGCTGCAATCGATGAAAAACCCTCCACAAATCGGTGATAATAACCTGCTAGACCCAAGAAGCTCCTGATCTCTGTAGCTGAAGTAGGGCGTGGCCAGCTCTAAACTGTCTCAATATTCTTAGAATCAACCTTGATACCCTCTCCGGATACCACATGCCCCAAGAATGCCACAGAATCCAACCAAAACTCACACTTGGATAACTTAGCATACAGCTTCTGTTCTCGCAAAGTCTGGAGCACAACTCTCAAATGCTGCTAGTGCTCCCCCATGCTACGTGAGTAAATCAGAATGTCATCAATGAAGACGATGACAAAAGAATCAATATAAGGTCTGAACACCCTGTTCATCAAGTCCATAAATGTCATTGGGGCATTAGTCAAGCCAAAAGACATTACCATGAACTCATAATGACCATATCTTGTACGAAAGGCTGTCTTCGGAACATCCGAGTCTCGAATCTTCAGCTGATGGTACCCCGATCTCAAGTCAATCTTAAAAAACATCCGACCACCCTGCAACTGGTCAAACAAATCATCGATACGCGGCAACGGGTACTTGTTTTTTATGGTTACCTTGTTCAATTGGCGGTAGTCAATACACATCCGCATAGTCCCATCTTTATTTTTCACAAATAACACTGGAGCACCCCAAGGCGATACACTCGGTATGATAAACCCCTGGACAACAACTTCTCAAGTTTTTCTTTCAATTCCCTCAATTCCTTCGGAGCCATACGGTACAGGGGAATAGATATAGGTTGGGTGCCTGGAGCTAAGTCAATGCAAAAATCAATGTCACGATCCGGTGACATGCCTGGAAGGTCTGAAGGGAATACATCATCAAACTCTCGAACTACTGGCATTGAATCAATCTTCGGAGACTCAGCGGTGGTGTCCCGCAAATACGCAAGATAAGCAAAACAACCCTTCTCGACCATATGTCGAGCCTTCAGGAAAGAAATAACCCGACTTGGAATGGCAATCTAAAATGACATGATAGGGAGACAACCAATCTATGCCCAGGATGACCTCAAAATCAACCATATCAAGAAACAGGAGGTCCGCTCTGGTCTCGAACCCACAGAATGTAACCACACAGGACCGATAAATCCGGTCCACAACCACAGAATCGCCCACGGGAGTGGACACATAAACAGGAGTACCCAAGGACTCACAAGGAATATCTAGAGAATGAGCAAATAAGGCTGATACATATGAATAAGTGGACCCTGGGTCGAATAATACCGGTGCATCTCTACCACATACTGAAATAGTACATGTGATCACGGCATCTGAGGCCACTGCATTTGATCTGGCCGGGATAACATAGAATCTGGCTGGAGCGCCGGAGGACTGACCTCCACCAGAATAAACAGGAGCTGACTGGGCTCCCCGTGCCTGGACTCCACCTCCGCGATGACCCTTACTACCCTGTCCTCCACCTCTGGGTGGGCGAACTGCTAGTGCTAATCTCATTGGCTGGTGACCCTGCTGCACTGCCTTGCCCTGAAGCCTATGACAATGCCTCTTCGTGTGACCTGGATCCCCACACTCATAACAACCTCCCGGTACCGTGGCCTGCTGCCCTAAAGAAGAACCCTGAATAGCTATAGCACTGAATTAAGGGCCGGAAGACCCCTGATGACCGGAATATCCGCCGGAGGAACCCTGAATAGCTGGCAGGCGGTGTGAACTCTCGGGCATAGCGCTGAAATAAGGATTCGCTGGAACACCTCGTGGAGGTGGTAGGGGTGCTGAATATGAGGGCCTACTGGGTTGACCCCTACCAAACTGACCTCTGCCCTTAGCTGGAGCACCTCGGAAATCCCAAGAAAATCTAGCTCTCTTATCCTGCTGACCCTGCTCTCTGCTCCTCGACTGATAACCCTCGATCCTGCGAGCAATCTCTAGCACTAGCTGATAAAGAGTCCCGTCTCCACCTCTCGGGCATGACGAGACAGCTTAGAAAGCCTAGCCTCGTAGTCGGTCACTGACATCTGACCCTGCTCCAGCTGCTCAAACTGATACCGCAACTCTTCCTTCTCAGGGGGTGGAATATATCTGTCCAGGAATAACTAAGTGAACTACTCCCAAGTGAGGGGAGGAGAATTTGTTGGTCTGCCAAGAATATAGGACTTCCACCATCTGCGGGCCCTGCCGTCTAGCTGAAAAGTAGTGAAGTCGACTCCATGAGACTCCAGTATCCTCATGTTGTGCAGTCTGTCCCTGTACCTATCAATAAAGTCATGTGCGTCCTCATGACGCTCGCCTCCGTAGACAGGAGGGTGCAGTCTGGTCCACCTGTCTAATAACTTCTGCGGATCACCGTCTACAGCTGGTCTGACCTCAGGTGCTGCTACTGCTGGCTGGACTCCGCCCCCTGGCAGTTTACCCGAGGTCCGATATGCTCCTGCTGCATGTCCGGCGGCCTACACAGTAGAGGTCTGTGCTCTCCCTCCCGCCTGAGATGTGGCCGGATCTGCTGGAAATAAACCAGTCTGAGTCATGTTGTCCATGAACTGCATTATACGGCCCATGACCTCTTGAATTCTTAGCGTTGTCATAAAGTCCAAAGGGGTCGGATCTACTGCGGGCACCTTGCCCTGCTCCTCAGTGATGGGATGCTCTATTGGATCCGCTGGGGGTACAACTGGTACAGCTCTGGGACGCCCTCGTCCCCTACCTCGGGTCGGTGCCCTCCACCGACCTCTGCTATGGCCTCGGATGATTGGGGTAGCGGTCCCTCCCGGGTCCGGAACGTCGGTTGCATGTGTCCTCACCATCTGTGAGAGAATAGAAGAGTGAGATTTAGTATACCATCAACTGCACGATAGAAGATGAATAAAGAGAGATTTCCTAACACCCTATAGCCTCCCGAAGATAAATACAGACGTCTTTGTACCGATCTGCATGACTCTATTGGGTTTTCCCATAACTTGTGAGACCTACGTGAACCTAGAGCTCTGATACCATGTTGTCACGAGCCAAATCCTAACCCAGATCGCGATGGCGCCCAACACCACAGTCAGACAAGCCAACCATTATCTACTAGTGAGTTTCATGTAGTTTACCAAAAATGTTTTCAACACTTGCTTAACTTAGTTTTGAGACATTAAGTAGAATTGGATAACTTAGGCAACTTTATACAAAATAAATAATCATGAAGCCATAATTAACGATTACATCCCAAAAATAAAGTCTACAAGCTTGTGTGCCAGGAACTAGTGTCACAAGTCTACAGGCATCTAGTAGAATAATATCAAAAGAATAGAAGTCTGTCCTACTGTTTGAGTAAATATAGACAAAAATGGCAAAATAATAGCTCCAAAGTGCTGCTGGAAGTCGCCAAGAGAAGCAGCTCACCGAGAAGCTTCGACCGGGGTATAAATCAGGAACGAGCTCCGGACTGGTACCCAGATGCACCTGCCTCAGAACCTGTACAATTAAGTACAGAGCGTAGCATGAGTACATAAACAACATGTACCCAGTAAGTATCCCGCCTATTCTCGAAGAAGTAGTGACGAGAGGTCGATTTGACACTTACTAGGGTCCAAACAGTATATTTAGGTGATATTTTAAAAGAGGACAACATGTAAATATGGATAGTAAAGAAATAAATATCGAATCATAATCAAAATCCAAATACGTGATGAAACACCAATATAGCAGTTTTAAGTTCGTTCTTCTAGGATATTTCACACTCAATAGTAAATAAAAGAAAAACATCAAGTAAATAGCATGCGCATAGTGGAATAAGGACATCCGGCCTGGGCCAACATAATAATAATAAGTGTTCACTGCCGAAGGGTCGAACGACGCAAACCATAGATGCATCTATTAACCTTTCGTGGCATACGACCGGCTCCCATGAGAGTAGGGTAAAGAATCACTCCGCTCGCGGGATATAAATTGTGAAGCAGTCGCATGCAAACACAACATCTTTCTTTAAATCCTTTCCAAAATTCTTTTAAAACACCAAATTCTCGGTTTTCTTGCAAAAAAGTTGCATACCATGAAGTTACAAAGCATATAACTCAAGTTAATTGAATTCACATGGCATGGTGTGGGCCTAACTACCCGGACATAACAATAATAGTCACTATGCACGAGCTCTCGTCACCTCGCACGTACGTAGTCCCCCACAAACAATAACACATAATCATTTAATTCACCTATGGGAAAAATTCCCTCTTACAAGGTTAGAAAGGAGACTTACCTCGTGTCAAGTCTACTTCCCGGGTCAATAATGCGCTTGAAACTCCAAATTCGTCGCCCAAGGACTCGAAACTAGTCAAATATTGCATAAGCAAATCAGTCTATACTCCAAAGTCCTTAATTCTCCTACTTAAATGATCTTTTCAAACCTAAATTGGGAAAACCTAAAATACACCTCCGTGCCCACATGCTCGGATTCCGGAAATTTTGGAAGGAAACTATAACACATGGCCTAAGGATCAATATTATATAGTTTTTATATGATTCCTTAACAAAGTTCTTGGTAATTTCCCATTTTTGTCAAAAATCTAGGTTTTACTCTAAACCTATGATTTCCACTAATTTAATGTGTTAATCTACCTAAGAATTCAAGTATTAAGCTAAATTTATAGTAGGAATTACTTACCTTACAGTAGCTAGGTCGAATACCTTCCTTGCATGCTCTCAAAGTCGCCCAAAGATGAAGAATAGTGTTCAAATATGGCTAAGTCCCGTATTTAAAACGAAGTTGACTGCCTACAGGCTTTTCGCACCTGCGGTCTCGCATCTGCGAGAAAAATCTCGCATCTGCGGAGAAGGGGAAGGGGGTCCGGCTTCGCGTCTGCGGAGCGGAGTCTGCACCTACGATTCAGCTTCTACGAAAAGGATTCCGCATCTGCGAAAATGGGTAGCTCCATCAAGAGTCGCACCTGCGAGTCTAGGACCGCAGAAGCAGTCTCGCACCTGCGACTTGAGTTCTTGAATTTGCTTTCAATACGTCGAACCTACCTATACTACTCGCAATGACACCAAATTTTGCGAGCAAGTCATAAATGACATAATGGAACTATTCCCGATCTCGGAATTCCGTTTGGATCTCGATAACACAAAAATACGTTCCAAAACTCAAGTTTGAACTTAAGGAAACCTTAATTCACTATTAGGCGCCGAAACGCCCCCGGGTCATCCAAAACCCGTCCGAACACACGCCCAAGTCCGAAATCATCATACGAACCTACCGGAACCTTCGAATCTCGATTCCGAGGTCGCTTACCAAAAATGTTGACCGAAGTCAAACTTGACCTTTAAGGCCAACCTTAAGGAGCTAAGTGTCCCTATACCACTCCAAACTCCTCCAAACCTCGAACCACCCGTCCCCGCAAGACATAAATCAGTAGAAGCAACTACGGAAAGTCTCATTTAGGGGCACGGAGTCCTAGAATACAAAATGACCGGTCTGGTCGTTACATAATAGACATAGTAGTCTAAGATTTTCTGTAAGTTGAATCTCATTCTTTAATTAATCAAAAGTCAGTTATTTTAAGATTTAAACTAAAAATATTCTCTTTTAATGACCAAAAGAGAATTTGTTGGACGTACACAAAAAAAGGATGCAATTTTCATTAAGCAAACAAATATACTATAACTATAGGGGTCTTTAATTAAATTTGTGTATAATTCAGTTATGGTATGTATTAGTTTTTGAGAAAGAATCAATTAAATTTTTTTTTTTGTATCTTACACATTAATTTTAAGTTGAAATGATAAGTCTATATTTAGTACAAGCTTTGTATCTGACCTTATTTGTGAATGATATACATTAACATAGGTATCATATACATTACTATAGGTATCTTTAATTAAATTTTGTGTATAATTTAGTTATGGTAGGTATTCTTTTTTAAGAAAGAATTAATTAAATAAATATTTTATATCTTACATCTATATTATATTAAAGGAAATACACTAAAAATTTTAATAAAGAATTAATTAAACTAAAAATATTCTTTTTTTTATTGACCAAAGTAGACTCTTTTGGACGTACACAAATAAAGGATGCAATTTTCATTAAGCAAATCAATATACTATAACTATAGGTATATATAATATAGATTTGTGTATAATTCAGTTATGGTAGGTATCCTTTTTTGAGCAAGAATCAATTAAAATTTCGTTGAAAATCTTACACATTAACTTTGTAACGACCTGGCCGTTCGTTCCGAGAGTTTAGCCCGTTTCCCCCATTTCGGCTTCATTGTTGTGTGTTTCATCTTTTTTTTGTGGCATTGAGTTGGTTGACTCGGGTTCAGCGTAGTCGTGGTGAGAATTAAGGCACTTAGCCTCTAAGATGTGCTCAATAGTTGGAAAAATCAACCGGGAGTTGACTTATAGGTAAACGACCTCGGAATGCAGATTTTATGGCTCGTATAGCTTCGTTAGGTGATTTGGGACTTAGGAGTGTGGTCGGAATGTAGTTTTGAGGTCCGGTGTAGAATTAGGCTTGAATTGGCGAAAGTTAGTTTTTGGCGATTTTCGATCGGCAGTGGATAATAGGCTATCGGGGTCGGAATGGAATTCTGAAAGTTGGAGCAGGTTCGCAGCGTCATTCTGGATGTGTGTGCAAATTTTCATATCATACGGACGAGGTTTGGTTAGTTTTGGCAGCGTTGGTGAATTTCGGAAGTTTGAATATCTTTAGGCTTGAATCATGGGTTGATTTGGTGTTTCGATGTTATTTTGGAGTGTTCCGAGAGTTCTACTGTGTCTGAGTGATCATTTATGACTTTTTTGTATTTTTGGTTGGGATCCCGAGGGCCACGGGTTGAGTTCGGATGGGTAACGACATGATTTTTGGCATTTTGGAGTTGCTGGTAGGAAACCTTCTGGTGTTTCCGCACCTGCAGATTAGGGACCGCAGGTGCGAGCCCGCAAAAGCGGACAAGGCTCCGCAGATGCAAAAGTTGGCTGGGTCAGCAAAGGTCGCAGGTGCGAGACTTGGACCGCACCTGCGGAGTCACAGGTGCAGAGGTTTGGTCGCAGGTGCTGAAGTCCAGACTTAAGTCATTTTCGCAGGTGCGCACCTGGGACCGCAGGTGCAAGTCCGCAGGTGCGAGAAAAGGACCACATGTTCGGTCATCGCTGGGCAGAACCTATAAAAAAAGAAATCTTGGCCATTCTTTCACCATTGTTATTCGGGTTTGAAGCTTTTGAAGGGTTTTTGAAGAGGGAAATCGATATTTCTTCATTGAGGTAAGGATTTTGGATTTAAAACTCGTTTATATGTGATTAAGGATCGGATTAGTGGTGGAACTTTGGGGAAAAACAGTGCTTAAATAAGTATTTAGGGCTTGTGATTTAGAGACCTTAAAATGGGAATTTGAGGGGCCATTTGGACTCCGATTCAGTGTTCTTGGTATGTATGGACTCGTAGGAGGATGAGGATTTTTGTGGTGTAAATTTCATCGAGTTTCGAGACATGGGCCCGGGGGTCGGGTTTGACCAATTTCAGGATTTTTGAGTATTTTTGATAAATTTCGATTAGGGTTCGTTCCTTGGCATATTATAATGATATATATCTGATTTTTGGTAGATTTGGAGCACTCGGAAGCCGAATTTATAGTCAAAGGCACTGCGGAATAGTATTTTAGCCGGTTTAGAGGTAAGTAACGTTTCCAAACTTGGTTCTGAGGGTTCGAAACCCCAGGCTAAATGATTTATGACTATAATTGAGGGTGACGCGCATGCCAAGTGACGGGCGTGTGGGCGTGCACCGAGTATTTGTGGCCTGGCTTATCCCATGGCACCACTTAGTGATTATTCCCTGATGATATTTGTGCTTCTATTAATGTGGTAATTGTGAACATGTTAGAAATCATGTTAAGTATAAATGTTAGGCCTCACACCGAAAATGCTGAAACCCGAGTGGACGTATATTACTGTCTCATTTGTGATTTATTTGATTCTATATACTCAGTCCTGTTATAGCATATCACTTCATACCTCAGTCTCAATATTGTTAATTATATGCATACTTATCATTGTTTCGGGCTGATGGATGCATCTGTGATCCATGTGAGTGACTGAAGAGTAATGACTGAGTGAGGCTGAGAGCCTGTTATTGAGACAGTTATGAGATCGAACTGCACACCGCAGCGATACTTAAATCATGCCTTCGTTGTCTTGATATGGCGTTTGGGCCACTAGGGCCCCTCCGGAGTCTTTACACCCCTAGTGAGCGCAATTGATGTTGAGGATGGATTTTCCATGGGCATGGATCGTGTCCAAAGTGAATGTTATGTGAGGGATAGATCGTCCCTGGACATGGATCTTGTCCGAGTGTTGTATTCCGGAGATGGACTTTCTCCGTGGGGCTGGATTGGCCTTTTTTCCTCAGTACGGAGTGATTACGGTCACCAATTATTATGTACATTCCGGGATGGACTTTTCCTTGGGCCTGAGAGCCATATACGGTACTGAGTGGACTGTTGTGTGAGGGTTTTGAGCACTATGTGCATATCCACACTAGTTTCATACATATATTTTTATGATGGCATGTAGAGTATACTGGCATACTTGACATATTTACTCATTCTGATAAACCGTTAGCATGTCTAATTTATGTATACTGTCTATTGTAAATTCTGAGGTTTAGTCCATCACTACCTCTCATCCCATAGTTTGGTTACGTTACTTCTGAGTTGGTGTACTCATGTTACCCCCTGCACCTTGTGTGCAGATCAAGGTACACCGGGACCTGGTAGTGGATACTGAGTAGCTGTCAGAGTTTCATTGGAGTTGTCGAGTTAGCAGCTAGTGATCGCAACCTCGTCTCCTCTTTCTTATTCTACCTGTTGTTCTTTATTTTGAGACTATGTTGTCCATTTCTCCTTTTCCTTGATTTATGTTATAGTAGCTCCTGACTGAGTGACACCGGATCCGGGGTTGGAGATTTTAAATTTTATTTCAGATATTGTTTCAAAACTTCAGATTATCAGTATTATCAGAAATTTCGTTTAAAATTGTATTTTTACTGGAAAATGAATTTAGCTTAGATAAAATGGGCGTCTTGCCTAGTTCTACAACAGGCACCATCACGACTCCGAAATCGAGTCGCGACAAACTTTAAGTTGAAATACTAATTCTTTATTTAGTATAAGTTTTGTATCTAACCTTATTTGTGAACAATATACATTATCACAGGTATCTTTAATTAAATTTTGTGTGTAATTCAGTTATGGTAGGTATACTTAATCTAAATAGATCTTAGATAAATCTAATCTATATATCTATATTTAAATTTATATTTATAAGTATATTTTTATCTATATCGATATTTATATCTATATTGATCCACTCATAGATTTTTTTTCAATATTAGCTAGAAATATGGAGGTAAAAAATTAATAAAAAATTATAACAGAAAAAATAAAAAAATATATAAAGATGTAAATTGAGATAACCTATGACTATTTATACTTTGGAGTAAGTTAAATATAAAATAAAATTAAAATTAACTTTAGATATTAAAGATTTACTGAGTTTAAAAATTAAATAAATTCAAGCAGCAAAATAAAATCTTACATAAAGTATATGAATTATTTATAAGGTAAGAAAATACTTAAATAACCAGTAAAAATTACTTTAATAAAAAGAATAATAAAGTCATATTAATATTGATAAATCGGGCAAATGAATATTTTACACATAAATATTACTACAACATTCAGATATAATGTATTCAAACAATTAAGAAAATATTTTTTTGTGATTAATATTTGAATTAAGTGCAGTTAGTTTAAGTTTGAAAGCATAACTTATTTTTTCGGAAATGCAGTCAAATATAGAAAATAGAATAATAAAAAATTATTTGAGTTTGATAAAGTTTTTTTATTTTTATATATATTATATTAGAATGAATCTTGAAGAAATCGATTGTCACGACCCAAAATCCATAAGGTCGTGATGGCACCGGACACCACTGTCAGGCAAGCCAATCATTAAATTGTTAAGTTAAATTTCTTGTTTTAGCATTTTTGGAATTATTACCTTTCACTTTATTACATAATAACTTAATAAAATCCGCTAAGTAAATACGACAGTTTAATATTCTATTTTTTTTTATAAAATACACCCAAACACACCCCAGAACCCGGTGTCACAAGTGCATGAGCAAATTCTAAGAATTTCACAAATAATACAAAGCTTGTTCGAAAATGCCGAGGGTCGAACGGCGTAGACCAACAATAATAAAATGTGCACTGCCGAGGGTCGAACGGCACGAACCATAGATGCATCTATCTGCCCTGCTCGCGAATTGAACATGCGACGCGGTTAATATAATACTAGGGCTACCCCGCTCGCGAATCATACCTGCGACTCGGGTCCCCGTATAAATATACATAAATACAGGGTCATCCTGCTCGCGAATCATACATGCGACTCAGGCACCCAAAGTTACACATATTCGCACAACTAAACCACATTTTTATCAGGAAAATTTGTTGTTCAATGAAGTGATAAAATTCTCCTTTTAATAAACATGAGAATAGTATTTAAAACCTTTCTGGAGATTTACTGGCCAATTTCGACCGGGTTCCAAACTCTATAGATCTATCCGAAACACAATTATCCAAGGAAGAATCAATTCTCCTTCTAGGTGATTAAGAAAAGTAAACTCTATCCTTCCCAGAGATTTAGATACTAATTGAAAGCATCACATGATATTTTATTGACAAGGTCACAAGTACAACAAGTAAAGCATGCTAGTGGGTCCTAGACTACCCGGACATGGCATAATAGTAGCTACGTACGGATTCCCGTCACCTCGTGCGTACGTAGCCCCCGCAAATAATCGCATGTATTTATTTAGTTCACCTATGGGGAAAATTCCCCCTCACAAAGTTAGAAAGGAGACTTACCTAGCTCCGAAATTCCATAACCGGCTTCCAAGCCCTTCCGACGACTCTAATGGATGCACAACGCCCCAAAACTATCCAAATAACGACAAACCAATGAAATTATACTCTAATATTTGTTAACAATTCAAATTATATAAATTCCCATCTCCGCTCAAAGAATTGACCAAAATGCCCTCGGGCCCACATGCCCAGATTCCGAAGTTTCTCGAAGGTAGAAACCAATAGCTTTACTAACTCAAATATACAATTTGATCTAATTTTCATGCTCAAATTCATGGCAAAATCCAAAAATATAAATTTCTAGGTTTCCTCCAAAAATCCCAATTTCCTACTAATTTACATGTCTAAATCCATGTAAGATCACATATTTAACTCAAAAACAGGAAGAAATCACTTACCTAGTGTTGCTTGGTGAAAATCCCTCCTTGATCTCTCCAAAATCATCCAAACCAAATGAAAGAAATGGGCCAAAACTCGTGTTTAAAACAATCTGCCCAGGCTTCATCGAGTTGTACCTTGCGTTGTGCAGGTTGTACATCCTATTATAATTTTCTCTTGTTGTACACCTTCTGTTAACTCCTTGTAGAAATATCCAAATGACAAACAGTTTATAGATTTAGAAACTAGACTCGAATATCTTTAATTTTATAGGTTGTAAACCATATAAATCTTTATATATTCCGAGATATGAGCTTCAAAAGTCGGCTCCATGCATCAGAAAATTCTGTCGAAACTGCTCCACCAGCCATATTCAATCGATCATACCTTTCTGATAAAATGTCCAAATAATGAATGGTTTAACTTTATGGAAACTATAATGCAAGAGCTACAACTTTTACGTTTTGTAAATTTTTAGATTCCTTATATATTTTGATATATACACTTACAAAGTTAGCTCTTCAATGCATCAGTTGCTGTCCAAAACAGATTTGCAGCAGAAATTTCAGCAGCTATTTTGGCCCGAAATACATTCCGTTAGCATTCTAAAATCCACTCGAGGCCCTAGGGAGCTTAACCAATTATACCAACATGTCCCAAACATGATACGAACTCGCTCGAGACCTCAAATCACATCAAACAACGTCGAAATCATGAATCGCACTCCAATTCAAACTTTATGAACTTTGAAATTTCAAACATCTACATCTGATGCCGAAACCTATCAAATCACGTCAGATTGGCCCCAAATTTTGCACACAAGTCAATATTCGACATTAAGGACATGCTCCAACTTTCGGAATTGGAATCCGATCCTGATATCAAAAAGTCAAACTCTCGGTCAAACTTCTCAAAAACCTTCAAATTTCTATCTTTAGCCAAATGACTTTAAAATGACCTACGAACATCCGAATTCACTTCCGATCTCGCTCCCAACTCGAGAATCACCATACGAATCTATTCCCAGACTCGGAATCCCAAATGGACATCTATAACACTGAAATGCCTTACAGCCCAAATTTATGAAATTCTTCTAAAATGCTATCTTCCATAATATGCGTTGAAACGCTCCGGGGTTATCCAAAGCCTGATTTGGACATACGCCCAAGTTCGAAATCATCATATGAACCTGCTGGAACCTTCAAATCCTGATTCGGAGGTCGTTTACTCAAAATTCCAATCTTAGTTGATTCTTCCGACTTAAGGCTTCCGAATTGAGAATTTTCTTCCTAAATTGACTCCAAATGTCACGACCCAAATTCCAACTCAGGTCGTGATGGAACCCAACACCGGAGTCGGGCAAGCCAACATCAGTTTACTAGCGAGATTACTTTACTTATTTAAATGTTTAAGTGCTTGACAAATTTTAGATTTAGAATCATTTAAAGAAAACGGTCAAGTGATATAACTTGATTAAATGAACTCAAAAGATCGTTTTCCAACATATGTAGTATAGCCAAAAAATATTAGAAAAAACAACTACGCGTGCCAAGAGCTAGTTTTCACAACTTGAGGACGACTAGTGGAAAATACAAAGTAGACAAAATAAATATACAATTGTCTGAAAGGGGTAGACAAAAATATTCAAAAATAATAGAAACTCCACAGTGCTGCTGAGGAACGCCGGGAAGAGCAGCTCACCGTGTAGTCTAGTCCAGTAAGTACTCTCCCGATCGCGCTCCAGTATGATAACTAGATGCACCGACCTCAGAACCTGTACAATTAAGTACAGAAGCATAGCATGAGTACATATAAACAAATATGTACCTAGGGAGTATCTCGTGTAAACTCGAAGAATTAGTGATGAGAGGTAGACGTATTACTCACTAGGGTCATTAGAAATAATATAATTAAACAGGTTTAATCAGGATTAGCAATTATTGAAATCAAGTAGACATGGAATATCAAGTATATGAACTACCACCTACCGCAAGTGTCAAATAACAACATTAATACAAGTCCAAGGCCCCCTACCACATAGAACAATTTGTTTGACAGTATTAATAAGACTCTCAGTCAAATACATAGCATATGGTATGCCGAGGCGTATGAACGAAACGACGTGAAAATTTAAATGTGCACTGCCAAAGGGTCGAATGACTTGAACCATAGATGCATCTATTACCCTGCTGATGCGAGGCTAAAATGCATAGTTTAATATGTAATATACCATACATTTGAGGTGAATTAATGATAAAAATACACTTTTTATGTGCTTAATAGAGTTTATTTTATGTGTAGGTGAATTGGAGATGGAAACGGAGCTAAAGGGATGCAAATACGTCGAAAATACGCAAAAGGAGACACTCGGGCGATAGCCGGGCGTTTGCCCCCTAAAGCCTGACCCTACCTGGCGTTAGGGGGGCGTTTACCCCATAAGTCCAGGAATCCCCTGGCGTTAGGGGGGATTTAGGTCCCAAACGTCAGGCCTGCCCTGGCTTTAGGGGTGCGTTAGAGCCCAAACGCCCAGGGTCCTCAGTTCGGCCAAATCCGAGTTTTGACGAGTTAAGTGTTTCCCGGTTGAAATAGAAATCCCCCACATGGTTAGGGTTCGCCCTAAACATATAAATAGACACCAAACAACACAACTTAAAGAGG
>MDKI01131907.1:0-10958 GCA_005239505.1 Nicotiana paniculata
TTAGTTTTCTTTCTTCTGGAAAATGTATCTTGATAGTAGTAGTCAAGCTGTAATTCATCTGTTATTTATTTTCAGAACTGTTGTAATATAAGACTGGACATTATATTTATAATTTCAGGAAATGTGTGTATTTAGTTTCAGATTTTAAACTAGATTTGAACGGACGTTTTTAGACAGTTTAACATTTCAAAATGGGCCAAACTATTGTCAATGGCTTGACATGGTTTAAAATAGCTTGAACACGGTTTCTGGGGCCTGAAAAATACGAAAAGCTTTTAGCCTCATGCTTGTGTGTCTTCAAAAATTAAATACAAATTTTCAGGCATCAACTGTTTAAGTATTCAGATTTGATTAAAAATTCAAAAGCATTCTTTTTCGAAACCTCTTTTCTACAACTTTGTGCTCAAATTGGTCTGCATAAACGCCCTGTAAATACCCATTGAAATTCTGAGAAAAAATGATTATTTTTAGATCAAAGGAGTTTCGAAGTATATACAAATATGATTTTGTCATTTAAGGTGTTTCTCATCAGATCCACTTCATATTTTTCAAATTCCAGAATCCATAACCACATGTAGGATTTAATATATGAAACATGTATGCATGGGTCTAGGATATCCGAATTTGATAAAACCATTCAATTAATGATCTATGTGTTTATTTGACCTTTCAAGTATGTAATTTGTCAACCTGTAATTTTTCCTCGTTAATATGCTATAATTAAGATGTATAGTTACTCTCTCTTGCGAAATTAGCCACAATTAGGATTGGCCAAAGGGTTAAACGATAAAAATGGGGCTAAAATGTGGCCATAGCCCAAGTATGTTGTCCTTTAGATTAGTGAACTTAATTTTAGATAATTCTCTACATATCCTCTAGGTATAAAGGAAAAATATCCCTTTAATTTGAAATTCAGTAAGTGATCAAAAATTATCTCAAATTACCATAACCTATACTCGGGAGTGGAAACTCATGCCCCCAACCCTCACTCCAATCATTAACAAAATGTACATAGCAACCACGGGTGCATTTCATGTGACGTGTTTGTCGTGTGCTCAAAAACAATAAGATCACGCCATCGTGACTTGTTTAAGATAAATCCATAAACGTCCTAATTGATCTTAAAACTAAAATGCTCCTTCAAATAGAAAACATAAAGAATCAAACATCGCCTCAAATAGGCACTATAAAACCGTCGCGACCATAGTCTTGACTACGTAATCTACACTCGGGTGTGACAACTCATGTCCCCTTCATCAACTTCAAATTATAATAAAAATTACATATTGTAATTGCGGGTGCATTTCATGTGGCGCAGTTATAATATGTCCAAAAACAAACAAGTGCACGCCATCGTGACTTGTTTCAAGATAAATCCATAAATATTAAAAAGCGGTTTAAAAAGTGAAAAAAGGCTAAAAAGCACAATAGGTTTAAAATATATAAATAATTAGATAATTAGGCCAAATATTAATAGTTAAGCGACCGTGCTAGAACCACTGAATTCGGGAGTGCCTAACATCTTCTCCCGGGTTAACAGAATTCCTTATCCGGATTTCTAGTTCGCACACAATTTAAAACAGAGTCAAAATTTCCTCGGTTTGGGATTTTAAAATAACATGGTGTCCCGGAACACCGTAAAAATCCAGGTGGCGACTATGAAATTAATAAATAATCCCAAAATCGAATAATGTCACTTAAATTGGAAAAACTCCCTTATCGAACCTCAGCGGAGGAAAAAGAAGGTGTGACAATAATGGTTTAGAACACTTTTGTTATTGAAATGTTGAATTATTCTGAAAAAGAGTCGGCTGGCCTAGTGCTATGATAGGCGCCATCACGACCGGGTAGTTTGGGATCGTGACAGTGAGTGACCTCATAATAAAACCGTTATTCATACACCATTTGTTATTATTGCTAACAGTATCATGCCTCTTGATCTGATATTTGCAAGTAATGCATGACATAGAAAAATTATTTCGATTCCTCCAGAGGCATCTACAAAGGATAATCCCGCTATACCATAGTCGACTCATTATCATATAGTCTTAAAAGCTTATTTTTGTTCAATATTTAACTTTGATTGTACTTCCTTAGAACGTGTATGGTCGTTTGATTCTTAATACTATACTAACATTTTTTACTATGTGATCTAATTTTTTAATCTCTAACGCTCTTTTTATAGTATAAATTTATGCACCTCAAAAAAATTTTAACTTGAAAATTAATTTTACTCATATAATAAATTTAAAAATAATTGAATTTGATTCTCTTGCTAAATGATTAATTGAAAGATAGATTATTTGGTCTTAACATAAAAAATAATTTATTTTATATTGAATAGATTCTTAATATTAGTCCATATCTTGTTTTGAATATTTAATCTTAATTATAATTTCATCCACCATAGATTTATTTTCAAAGAGTAAAAAGAACGATCTGACATTCCACTTTTAGATCTTTACATTTGCAGAATCCCAAGTGCTATTGATTCTTACAAACAATTTTTCTTTCTCTTTCTCACTTTATATTCTTAAATATTTTCTTAGTTGTTGGAATATAATTTGTATATTTTTCAATACGAAAAATTGATAAGAAAAAATATTATTTGAGTAGGAAAACAGTTCAAATATAATGTAAAAATATATTGTGGTAATATTTTTTTTCTCAATTTCAACGTTTTATGCAGTCAGTTTAACATTATTTTATCTTTTCTTGGTATTAGATATTATGGAGTGGGAATATTTTGCCAATACGAAGGATTCCTATGAAATTTAATTTATTAAACCTTCCTACATATTTTTAATAAAATGTAATAGACAAAATTCTATTAATTTTGAAATCTTAGATATTAAAAAAAATTAACATAGAAGGTATTGTAGTCCAAAAGATAGGTTATTACAGTTATGTCATTTCCCTATTAGTTCTTCTGTTTAATATTTTATGATTATTTTGCTCTATCAATATTATATTCGTGCTTTTATAATAATATATAAGATATAAACAGATATAGACTCTCTTTTTTCTAAATGGATTTAAACAATATAATGCATTATCAAATTATATTAGTAATAAGATATTATAATACGTTTTCAAATTAAATCAGTAACAAGAATTTCTTGGAAATATATCCAAGTAATAGGATTACATGATTAAAAATATATTTTTATCCCGAAAGTAATTATACTGATTAGAAATCTAACGTGTTCCTAAAGGTATTAGATTTACATTCTAACTTGTAGTATTATAAGTCTATGCCCGAAAGTAATTATACTAATAGGATTCCTAAAGGCAATCATGAAAGATTCCTAACGTGTAGTATTGTGTCCTAAAACTAATAGGATTACAAAGCTAATGTCTAGAATTCCGGCTATATCTTTTTATTATAAGTTATTATGCTTAATATTATAAGGTTATTTTTGTAAACTGACATTGTATTCGTGCTTTCATAATAATACTAATCTCTATAAACGTGCGTTGCACGTTATTTTTTATCAATGTAAATTGTCGCAAATATTGCCAGGTAATAATAATTCTAATTACATTAACTTAACAGCAACACTACGTAAAATATTAACATTAAATAAAAAAAATAAGTTTACCGGTGATGCCTTATGCCGCAAACATGTTGTCTAGGCTATTCAAGAATCCTCTACAAACTTGGCAATGTTTGCAGCGGCAGTGATTTACCAATTCATAGTTAACAAATTTTTAGGTGATTTAATCCTACTTGTTTGATAGAGTAAAAGACTATTATCGGTTAGTATTTTAAGGGTATAAAAATATTTAACTATCTCTTTTTTCAAATATAACTCATACACTATGTAAATCTTGTAGTCTCACACAATTATATATTTGTTTGTAATTAGGAACAATAATTTATTTTAGAAGAAAATTATGGACGGCAGCTAATCCAAGTAGGATCAATTTTTCTATCATTAGGTAATTACAATTAGATCCTTAAAATTAGATAAAAGTCGATTAATATTTCGGGGATATTTTAGTCGTTCAACATTTAGCATAAACTATCTGTGCTTTTATAATAATATAGAATAGATAGATAAATATAGATATAGATATAGATATATATAAAGGTAATAATAAATTTTAAATAGCTACTTCTATATTCGGTTTGGTTCGGTCTTTTCCGATTATTTTTTAATTAAAATCAAAATCAAATTAAATTTGATCGACTTTTAAGATTCAAAATCAAAGCGAAACCCGACTTTCAATTTTTCGAGTTTTTATGGACAACCCTAGTTTAGCACTCACTCGGCCCAATGGATACTTGATTCTTGTTTCCGTATGTACAGAACCATCCACTTAAACCTCTATATACTTTCACTCACTTGCATTTACTAGCAACCTCTTTAACTTAATTGGCTTTGAGAATACTAATTTTCTCCCCGTTCCCTTCCTTCTCTTCAAATTTATAATTCAAGCAATTACCTTTGAATGGCATGCTTATAACTCTCCCCCACCATCTTTCTTCGTATTTTTTCTTGATATATCTTCATAAAGATTGTTAGCTGTATACGTTAAGTTTAAGCTAACGCCTTTTCTAGCAATTTTGTGCTAACGCGACATAAGTGTTCTTTAATTGGGTTGTAAAACTTTTCCTCTGTAGTACCAAGAAAGCCTCAATTTTTTGATTCTTTTTTCTCGGAAGATGCTGAAATGTGTCAAAGCTAGCACCTTTATCTATGCTATTCCCTCCTATAAAAGATTTTGTCACTTTGAGTCCAAATCCCATTTGGGCTTTGATTCTTTAGACTCATCAGTTAGAACCAATGTTGGGATTTTCTGGGATTTGGATAACAAACCACCCAAGTCATTCCCACCATTTGATGCTGCCACAAAGCTAAAAAAGGCTGCTGGGGAATTTGGGGTTGTGAGATATACAGTAGCTTATGCTAATCGACACGCGTTTAGCTATGTTCCTCCTTTAGTTAGGCAGCAAAGGAAAGAGAGGAAAACATTGAATTCTTTGGAAAAAAGTGGGGTTGTAAAGGTAGAGGAGCCTTATTTTTGTAGAGTGTGTGGTAGGAGATTTTATACTAATGAGAAGCTTGTAAATCATTTTAAGCAAATTCACGAGCGTGAGCATACGAAAAGGTTAAATCAGATAGAGTCTGCTAGGGGAAAAATGAGGGTGAAGTTGGTGGCTAAGTATGCAATGAAGATGGATAAGTATAAGAATGCTGTTAGGGATGTTTTGACTCCGAAAGTTGGGTATGGTTTGGGGGATGAATTAAAACGAGCTGGTTTTTGGGTTAGGACTGTTTCAGATAAGCCACAAGCTGCTGATGTTGCATTGAGGAATCATTTGGTTGATGTGATGGATAAGAGGATGTTGGAGTGCGTGGTTCTTGTGTCTGATGATTCGGATTTCGTGGAAGTCTTGAAGGAGGCGAGGTTGAGGTGTTTGAAAACAGTAGTTGTTGGTGATTGCAATGACGGTGCTCTTAAGAGGACAGCCGATGCTGCTTTCTCGTGGCAGGAGATCATGATGGGAAAGGCCAAGAAAGAAGCTGTCTCTGTTGTTGGCCGGTGGAAGGACCGAGATGTTCTGAAAAGATTGGAGTGGACTTATGATCCAGAGGTGGAGAAAAAGCAGTATTACTCCGAAGTTGAGAGCGATGATTCTGATGGACTGTTTTCAGGGGAAGATGATAACAAGGATGCTGATGCTTCCATCTCTAAGGAAGATGCTTGTGCATGGTGGAAGCTAGATTCTCGTTTAGGTACTTTTGATTTACTGTAATTTTTGGATGCAAAGTTAAGTCTCTGACGATGAAGTTCTCCACTTTGGACTTCTGAGCAATCATTTTGCATTGTACTTTATTCAGGACATGATTGATGCAGCAGTTGATTGTTGGCTTCAGCTAATAAAAAGGAGTAATGAACTGGTGATTCCACTCTAGATTCCATCCTATGAAGGATTTCCTAACGTTGAGGAGATGGATTACCTTTTTCAAATAACTTGCTGCCAATTGTACATACTGAGGTTTTGTATGCTATAATCCAGTGGAGAAACTTGGAGGTTGAGGTTAATCTCAGAGGCAAACAGAAGGGTCTAAATTCATGAGAATGTCTTCACAATAGGTGACAAAAATGCTACTCAATGTAAGTACCTGTAGTTGTCTCCAAGATATTGTTATGGATTATAATTCTAAAATCAACTTAAGGTGAACCTAATTTAATTCATGACCAAGTTCTCTGATCAGGGGTTCAATTTACCTCAAATTTAAGATGAAACAAAGAGATATATTTTTTTTTTCTTGCTCAGTGAAAGATATTCATAATTATCTTTTAAATTGCAAAGGACTTGGAACTCTCCATGTTTATTTTACTTGACTTTTGTGTTCCGGAATATTGTAGACATATTGTGTGTATGTCTCTGTGTGTTTGTGTCTGTCTATCTGCTTGTGCACGCGCACTTTGCTTGTGGTTTTGCAAGTTCAAGTTTTGCATTTGCTGCAGATATAATAAACAGATCTCTCTTCCTACCTCCACTTGACAGCTAAACATCAAATATGGATCCACTAATCTTCATATGCCTGGACCTCAACGCCTTGATGTCTCACATCCATTGTCACATAGTATACCGTAGTGCGTGTCTATCAGAACTTGATGATGCATCTCTGTTTCCAGGCACTGAAATTTCGCTTTCGCTCAGGTTTTAGATTGTAGGATTTGTATATTCCAACTGAAAGTCTGCTGTGCTTTTGATGTGGATAGATATCTGAAGGCTTAGAATTTTTAGTAAGAAAAAAGACATTAAGTTCTCTTATTTCCTTCCTTCATCGGAATAGTTGAAACTTCTACGTAATCAAGCATTAGCTTATCCAATTTTTTAAGAATACAGATTGTCATTAAAGCATCAGGTGACGCCATAACTTAGTCTGCTGAAGAAAATCATCTTTCATACTCCTTTTTTTTTTTATGCATAATCACTGTGTTATTGTAGTTGCTCTATTTTTTTTTCGTAGTTGCTCTAACTTTATGTGTCTAAGAAAAATTATTCACTATTTAAGGTATTGTGTAATTAACTCCAAGAGTCGTTATTTGTTATGCTATCTTGCTATTTATAACATATTATATGATAACATTCTGATTGTAAGTTATGATTTATCAACATCCCCTTGAGGTATTTTACTAGCTTTTAGGTCGATTCTTTAAGGAATTGTCAGCTGACCAAAAGGTTTATAACAGTTCTTCTGATTGAGGTAGTAGCAAAAGAAGGTTTTATGGTTCCCTATACATATACAGATAGTAACAAAATATACGTGATGAGCCATTGCCCTGCCACCATAATCCGCACGTCTTACCTCAGCTTCTCCCTCTTCTTAAAATTCTCGGGAGTCCTTACTCCTTAGCCACAAAAAGGAGCGCAAAAGAATTGATGACAGACTGACGGCTCCAGCAGTTATGCAACGTAGTAAAGGAAAAGAGAAAATTAACCTTGTGCCTAATAACCTCTAGAACTTTCATGAATTAGGTCAGAATGATTGCTGGCTCAGATGTTATGCAACTACGAGGTATGATTGCTGGCTCAGATTTCAAAATTGAGAAAACTGTCATCTAAGTTCTGTTGTAATGGTAAAACATGACATTGACCTTGTATAGCAGATAAATTTATCTATACTGTGGTCTGATGTAGGATCCCTGTCTCAACTAGTATTATCAGCAGTGCTTCGTTGATGGTTCAAAGTAGATGAACTTCTGCTGCAGCATTATGATATATAACTGTTACTTCTCGTTCTGCTAAATAAAGCGATCATTGTCAACTTACTTACTCTTCCTTAGGAAGAATGTTGGCCTGAACTAAGACATCAGAAGAATCCCAAGTCCACCTGAGTCACAAATAGAATGTAGAAGAAACCTCAACCTATCCAGTTTTTTAATCGATATAAAGGAAAAAGAAATGCAAGAAATGGAATACTTGAACCAGTGTTGTCAAAGGCGCGCTTAAGCCCTGAAGCGAGGTTCAAAACATGTTGAGCGCTTCGCTTCGCTTTGTGTGCACTTTAATGTCGCATCAAGGCTCTAAGGCATACTTTTCCTTGCCAATGAATGTAATCCTGAAAAGGCGATATTAAACAATTGATATTTCACTTTCTGGTAAACAATTGATGAATAAAATAAATGGATAGAAATTACTCGTTGGATTTTATGAATTGATAAACATGTAGGCAAAGATCCTTAGCAATTGACCAAACTAAACTAAGTGGACAGACTTCTTAAATCGTAGCCATAATCTTTGTTATGATTTGTTTCTTGGGCAAGTTATATATTTGTAGCCAATCTTCTTTTGGTTTTGGTGTTATTACATAGGGTGGAAGGGAAAGGTAAATGGGATAATGAGAATCGAACACACAGCTATCATGTAATGAAACTCCTAATGAAAAAAACTCAGTGGAATTTGGTTATTTCTCATTTATTTCCAACAATGGTTTCTTAAGAAGCTGCACACCTAATTTGTTGTCTATTTTCTTTCCTTGCCGCAGATTTTGAGTCGAGAGTAAAGGGGGACCGTTGAAACAGAACAAGAAAATGATAAGCTGGTCATACATCAAACCAGAGAACAGTGATGGTGGGGTGGGGTACATCAGTACAAAAGGTTCTGTATTTTTAAGCTCCTCTCTCTTTTCTCAGCTGAAATAGAGAGCTGTGTTTGAGACCAACATCATTTATCATTTTCATTGAAAGCCTTTTCCTTTTATAGAGCCATCGTTTGAGCGTTGAAAACATGAACAGGTAGCTTTGTCATCATTGAGTTAGCAAAGTTGTATAATATCAGGTACTTTGGTGGAGATCTTGGGCTTAATTTTCTTTTACATCAGGATAGTTTTATCCTCTTGGGGTTTTCCCTCATCAAATTTTTGTGGTAGAGCTTTATTTTGCAGGTTAGCAAATGAAGCACTTCATTTACAGCTAACCGATTGCAAGTTGTCTGTTCTGTTATCCGAACAAGAACCTTTTTTGTATTTCTTAACCATCTGGTATCCAGAATCTGTTGGCCCGGCTAATATAGATTCACGCTGCGTAGAGCCTTGTTACAGCTTGTTTGGATGGTTGTTACCTATTGTATTGTATCGTATTGTTACTTTAAATACAATGTTTGTTTTGATTGTTAAATTTTACTGTATCGTATCGTTGAATCTGTCGTTAAGTAACGACGAAAAGTGTTACTTTACGGAATGACGGATTTAGTGTGATGGCGAGGTTACGTTACTTTTTTCTCTCATCTTGCCCTTCCTTATTATTAAATGATTATATTTTATCCTTTCCCCTACTCTTTTATATAATAATTCTACTCCGTATCTTATATTTTCTTTGTAATATTACTAGCTTATTATTCATATTGTTGGTGTGTGACATCGTGAAATGACGATAAACGATACAATCCATCCAAATGTTGTATTCATCAAATAGTACAATGCAATACGATGCATTACAAAACCATACATAACAACTATCCAAACAAGTTGTTTTTTAATTCATTAGTCTCAAACCCAAGACCTTTGGTTACGGATACGGATGCAGATATTTCATCCATCCAACATCCCTTGGTGTTATTCATACAAGGATCTGCTAAACATTATGCCAGTCTTGGAACAAGTTTGATACCAATCTTTGAAATTATACTATTATGCAACAGTTGAGTGTTTGCTAATAAGTGTGCTTCAGCAAACTTTTTTGGAAGATCTTCGTAGACTACACTTGGTCTCTTTAGCTCTATCTCAAGCAAGTTGGTGTAGTTACATGAATAGTAATTGTCCGAGTCACTTCATTTAATCTTATCTTAGTCGAATATGCTTAAAATTTAGTACTCTCTTAAAAAAACGAAACAACTTTTAGCGAACATTGAACCAACAGTAAAAGTACTAGCATGATTAAAATTTAACCCATATTCTTTAAAAATATATGTTATTTATCTATGTCAATACCACACAAGAGGGGATGATTTGTGTGGTGACCAATTTGTACGTGCAGTTGTTATAGAAGGACCAGGTTCTTCTATGTGTTCCAACTCCTACAGTTTGCGGAAAATAAAGGAACACAACGAATTTACGTGAAAAACACCTGGCTCAAAAGGTGAAAAAAACACGACCTACTTCCCAGTAGGATTTTTCCTAACTCTTCACTAAATCAATGAGCCAAACAACATTTACAAAAAAATCTTTTGTAAACCTAAGGATTAACTCTAACCATTTGTGGCAAACTAGCCTCTAGCTATTTGCGACAACCTTCAAGTTAACTCTAACTTGAATACTCAGTACCTATTACAAATGCTTCTAGATAAAGCTGAAAGATACACTTTGTAATCACCTACTACAAATAAACTAGACTAAAAGACAACAGATGGAACTGGTTCTTCTAGCTGGTTCAAGTAGCTTCAGAATCGCACAGGAAATTCTCACACGAACTGCTTACAAAATTGCTTTGGTAATTTTGTTCTCAATTCTTGTTTTGCTTCTATGTTTGTGCGCACCTGTTCAATAAGAATACTTGACAATATATAGGATCAATAGAAAATGAGATATACTAGAATTCGGATGCAACTCTTCCAATTCAAATGCAACTATTCCTTGGTGGAAGAGTTCTAGTTGATCTCAACTCCCTAGATCCTCTTCTATCTTGATTTTGTCCTTACTGAATAAGGAGTCCATCTCCCTATCAATTTGCAACATTTTCGATCAGGAGATATATCTTCAGATCACTGATTGTGCTTATCTCTTGTTTGCGATCGCCTCACGTGCCATTAACTCTGCATGTCTATGTCTCCAGTGATGGACATGGTTCAACTCTGAGTTCATTTGTCAATCTTCAAAACCATTCAGCTTCTTGATCCAACAAATTCCTCCTTTTTGATGATGACAAATTTTGTACTTAGGCCTGTAATCACTTTAATCCAACATTGACACTTTTTATAGTATTAAGTATTTATCATA